>JAJPUD010003492.1:32808-79908 GCA_023553655.1 Myrmecobius fasciatus
TGTGTGTGTGTGTGTGTGTGTGTGTGTGTGTGTGTGTGTGTGTGTGTAACAGTTAAAGGAATTGGAGAAGAAGTTCTGAAGTCCTGAGAGGCAAAGTAGCAAAGACCACATTTCCTCATCTGAAAACAATGAGTAGGCTGGATTAAATGATTTCTTTATGCAGGAGTGATCTGTGACCATATAGTGTTGTGATCTTAGGTAGTAATAGCATCTAGCATTGTAGATACTCAATAATATTCGTTTATTGACTTGACTGACAGAATTCTGGTTAGTGACTAGAATTCAGATCGCTATTTCACAAGTTAACACAGTACATGACTTCATTGGGATTCAGATAGTTATATCCATAGGATTGTGGGTAACTGACCCATATTGGGTGGAGAAAGATCAGATCTGGGGAAAATTCAGGTGCAGGATTCTTGTCAGGAAAGAATTTTGTAAATCTGAAAGTGATGTATAAATGTGAGTATTTATTTGAATTATACTTTAAAAAGTTGCTCCTCAGCATTTCCTACATAATATTTCACATAATAGTTATTCAATAACCATTTCTTCCATAGTCCTGTCATAGAACTTTATAACTCAGAATTAACTCCAGTAATTTCTAGCCTCATTCCTATATTTTAAGAAATGGGGAGATGGTAGGGAGTGGTTTGCCAAAGGTCATTTAGCTACACAATTGACAGAGCTGTCCTTAGGGCACTGGTTTTTTTATTTTCCTTCTAGTGTTCTTTGACTGAAGTAGAATTATTTCTTCCTATTATTCGTCAAGTAATAATAATAATAGGCAGCTAAGTGGCACAGTGGACAGAGGATTGGGCATGGAATCAAGATGATTCATCTTCCTAAATTCAAATCTGGCCTCTGAAACTAACTAACTTGACCTTGAGCAAGTCACCTCACCCCATTTACCTCAGTTTCCTCTTCTGTAAAATGAACTGGAGAAGGAAAAGGCAAACCACTTGCCAAGGTTTACTTATTCTATTCACTTACCTTTAGTTTTTTTTCCTTTAAAGTGAAAAGTGTTCATTATGTGGCTTTTAAATTAGTGAAAGGAAGAAAGGGAATAAGCCTTTAAATAGTACCTACTGTGTGCCAGATACTTTGCTAAGTACTTTTACAAATACTATGTCATTTGATTATTACCTTTTAATTCTAAATACTAGGATCTTCTAAACCCATTAGAAAAAGTGCAAAAATCATGAGTCTAATGAAAAGATCACCTTATTGGTATGGATGGCATTTGTAACAATTGCAAATACATCTTGTCCTGTAGAGCTCATACTCTGAGTGTATCACCATTGTAGTCTTTATTATTTCCTCTTCTAATTCCAGTTTGCTTCAATGAGTCTCCCCATCTCTGTGCAGCATTATCATGGGATCTTGAAGGCAGGATTGCTCTTGTGGTGTTATTTATTCCAAATACAACACTCGCTCCCTCTATGTAGACTTTCTATGCCCCCTTAATATCATAGGAATTTTTCAAGTGCCTGTCTAAAATTATCCCTGGCTCCTGCCAGGGGGTGGGCAGCATTAGTTCTTCTTAGGAGTTATAAATCCATTGTCCCCGCTGGGCCCATTGTTTCAGGTCCAAAAGTATATGAATTTCAGCTTGAAGATTTTTCTTTCTTCTTTGTTATGAAATGGGTAATCTGATCTTGCTGAATGGAAATCCTCATTTGAAGACTTTCTGGCATTGGACACCACTTCCAACTCCTGCAAACCCTGTTTTTTTTTTTTTTTTTTTTTTGAGGGGGAAGGGGAAAGTCATTTGTAATATCAACATTTCTAGATCATGTTTTAAAGGAGGTTACAGGCATTTGGAGTAACCACATGCCAAAGCTGTCTACTTCTAATCTAACAACCCCCTAGGTTGAAGCCATAGTGAGACTGAGATATAGGCAGCCAAGAGCTATAAAACTCTTTGGGAATATTTACAATTCCCAAATTCAACCAAAATTGTTTCCACTCAAAATTAATACTTGAAAACAGATTTTGAAGCCCAAATTTAGACTAGGCCCTCTGTTCCTTGGGTCCACATAGAGATACGGACTTTGGAGTAAATATGTTTGGGCTGAGACTAGGGCTGTTTAAACAGTAAAAACATTATCGTGTTCTATGTATTTGGTGTCCTCTGGAGAAAAAAAAAATAGGGAGAGGAAAGGACAATGAATAGATATTTCATTTTGACTTTATCTCAGACTAATATAGTCTTGTTATAGCTAAGGACAAAATTCTGTACAATGTCCAGAGCCAGGAAAGATAACCAGGAAATGTATGAACTGTATTTCTATATACATATCTATTCTTGCCTTTGTTTAAGAGGGTCTGCTTCAGTTTCTTGGCTAATAGCAACAAAAAATGTGATGGTATTTCCTATATATCTTTTCACCTGCATTTCAATTTAAGCTAGCACATTCATATTAACATGTCTAACCAAAGCACAGATTCTTACTTTAACCTGCAATTAGGTACAGAAATAAAAGAATAAATAGATATTTAGTTCATTATTTTGTAAGTTGCTTTTCCCTACTATGGCCATTAGCCAATATTTAGTCTGTTGCTGAAACATCTATATACCACCTTCCAATGAAGGGTTTTATGAGTATTTCCTGGTCAGTTCTCACATATAGAATAAGGGATCTGAATTATCATGTCCATTTTACAGACTGGGTAATTGGAGACACAGAGAGGTAAAAAGGGTTTTCCCTAAAGTCACACAAATCAAATCCACAGTTTCCAATTCACTTTGTAAATGGGCCATCTGCATTGCCTGAGTGAGCATGGACGTTGGCACAGCTGCTCTTGCTTATAGGAGTAATTTTCCTATCCTCTCACACAGTATCTTGTCTGCACAAGGAGTGTCCTTTGAAGCCAGTGAAAGAGCTGCTGAAGGAGAGATTTGTTATTGGGAAAGCTGATGAGAATGGAGTGGATGTGGAATGCATTCCTACTTATAGGAATGCAAAGTGACACTTTACATCATACATTTTGCAGCCCATCCCAAGCCCACTCTTCTGACTTTTTTGCCCACTCCTCTTCTTCATAAACACTTTAATACAGCTATACTAGGCTTTTTACTTTCCCAAATGGGCCGTTTGTTTTCATACCTCTTCAATGTTATCACCATTCCCTCTTACCTGGATTGCCCCTTTTCCTCTCTGTCTACTAAAGCCTATCCATCCCAAATACTTGGCTTAAATTCTACTTCCTCCATGAAGGTTTTTTTTCCCTGAGCACTCCAATTAAAAGTGATGCTTCCTCATGTAAACCTCCTCTCGAACGAGGGATGATGGACTCAAGATGCAGAATGAGACATATTTTTGGACATGGACAATGTGGAAATTTGTTTTTCTTGACTGTATATTTGAGAGATTTATTTTTCTTTTTCTGACCAATAGGGATTAAGGGAAAGATGAGAGAGAAAATGAATGTTGTCATTTGAAAAAAATAAAATTTAAAAAATAATGCTTCCTGTGTGACTGTAAAAAAGATACTTTCTTTGAGCTTTACTTTACTCATACAAAATATAAAGGCTGGGTCAGATGATTTCTAAGGCCTCCTTTTCAATATTTTCATGGATCTATATATAGATAGATATACTCTCTACAATAAAGTATGTCACCACCCACACATGTATACTCAAGCTGTGCAATTTCTAAGTTCATGAGTTCCAGTAAACTCTTTCTTAGAGGATATATCCAATACACTAGAGTCCTTTTTTTCTAGATTTTTAAACTTTCTCTCAGTAGTACTCTGTCTATCTATTATTCTCATCTTGCTACATAAATGGCTCACTTCCTTTTCTGACTGAACATTTCCTGGATGATACCTTTTGCACGACTTCTTGCACACGAGTCCTTATTACTAATGCAATTCAATTTATTTATACCTACCATGAATTTCCTCATTACCCTTTAAGTCAACTATATTTTTTTGATTCTTTGGTACTTATAGCATTCCATGATTCCTAGCCATATAAACACCACCAGGATAATAATGAATATGTTTACTTGCATTCATTATTGTAAAATAAATTGCCATAAAATAGCTAAATATTTTGTAAAATATTTTATGGTAAAGAATACAGTCAATGAAAATTATACAATGCATAATATTGTCTAAATAAAATACCACAATAATTTTATTGTAGTCAATAAGAAAATAAGGCCCCAAAGGGACCTGAATCTTACTGAGTTTTTCCTGTAGCTTCCTGTACTTCAGAAGACTACAGATCTCAAGCTTTTGAAAGTTGAAGATTTTGCATCTTCATGAGCCAAGGTCATTTAAGTGACCAGCCTTCTCTAGGCATACAGATAATTAGGTATGTCCTTCTGCAGAGAGTCAGAGAAAATGAAATGGCAGTGAAAGCCACCCATCCAACTAATATAATTCTAGTATTTGTGTAAATGGGGTATGGAACATTTTTATTAGACACATAATAGGATCTGATGAATTATCATATCATTTTTTGAAGAATTAACACCTTAGAGTTTATCTGTTTCAATGACCTCATTTTACAAGTAAAGAAACTGAGGTCCAAAGAGGAAAACTTGACTCTGAATGTGAAACTTGTCATCTGCTTTATCTGGGAGAAAATAAAGCTTTGCAAGCTGTTAGTATTGGGACTGAAATGACTTCATATCCTTGCTTTCACTTGTTAATTCTAAAGGTCTAGATTATTGATAAGATGAAGGATGGGGGAAGGGAATGACAACTTTATATCTACTTATGGAGAACAGAATATTTTAAAACATACCTTGTGTTTTTAAAGAGCTATCAGATGGTGCTGAGAGCTTTGCAGACAGCATTACACAACATCTGGACTGTGAAAGTGACTCAGCTCTCCTGCCTTCTATACAGCTGCTATGAGAAAGATTTTTCTGTCAAAGATGGAGGAATGGTTAGCATGCTTCTGACAGCTGGAGTTCTACTGAATTCTTTATTCTTCCACCTTATATAGAACATAAATGTAGGTTTTTCTATTAAAGTTTGTAAAGAAAATTTATAATTATATACTCTGGCAAAATTGCCACAGATAATTTTTTTCTGCTATAGCTAGTGCATTCAAATGGTTTGGGCAATTCAGAGACACTTTCGTAAATCTTAGTCTGTACCCATTAGCAAAGAGGTCAAATTTGCCTTTGTTCTCTTCTCCTGACCCCAGTTTCCACAGTTTACATGCTACTCTAACTATGGTACAGAGTGGCTTGGCCACTCATAGTGTCCCCATGTTCCTGACCTTTCCCTATTTCTTCATTCTATGAAACACATCCTTGTCCCAAATCCTAAGGCCTTCATAGCCTGCTAAGGGACTTATAATGACCTGAGCAATTCATCTGAGTTCAGGTGTTAATGGAAGATAATGCCTTGATGTATTATCCCTCCAGGATAACACTGACATTTTAACAGAGGCCTCCAACACCTTGATCCAAAGCAGGGAATAATATGGGCACTTCAGGAGTGTTAGCAGAAGGTGAGAACTGATATTTAGGGTCTAGGGTGACCTCAAGGAATATGTTTGCAGTGACCTTGAAATCACATTGCCTATTCTGGATCTGCCCTGACCTATTGACCCAGTCTAGTAATCCTCAATCTGAACATTGCAAAATTTAAGGATTCCAGTCACTTGGGTAAGTTAAGAAAACTCCGTGTTATTTAGAATAGTAATGTGCATAAACATTTAGAAATAAATTGTAAATCTTGGTTGGGAACAAACTTGGGGTGCATTAAGGGGGCAGAAGGGGAAGACTCCAGTATTTTTAGAAGTCAGAGGTGATAAGAAGCAAGGAATCCAGGCAGGGCGGTCTGATTTCTGAACAGCATAAGCCTTTATGGCTGTTGGGAGCTTTTCTGCTCTGCTGGGGTTGTAATTACAGCATCTGAAAGCTTGCGTGACATTGCTAATTTTGGAGAAAATGGGACAGTGATATCTAGAACACTCAGGCTCAGGTTTCTGATTATAGACTCTCTGTATCACCAAATCAAATGCAGCAATAGTATAGGCATTAGAAAATATTATTATTAGACAAATGTTCCTAACGATGGGAATGAAAAATGTAAATGCCAACTCTTTAGAGAGCTTAAAGAGATTAATTGGAATAATAAAACAACTAAAAGTCAAATTGGTTATGGAGCTGTGGCTTGAAATGATGAATTTTATTTGAAGTCTTTTCTCCTTTCCTTTGGCAGATTCTTTTTGCTCCCCCCCCCAAAAAAAAAGTAAAAATAAATGAGTAAAACTGAGCTTTGTAAGTATCTTCAAATCTGTGAAGAACAATATAATATGAAGTATGCTGACCAAATATTTTCATTTATACTAAAGCTAAATGTCAAAAGAAAAAGCATATTGTAGACAAGGAACATAAGGGGTTAACAATTGAATTTGTAATCAAGGAGAGTTTAAGTAAATCTCCAACAGATAATTTTAGGAATTCATTCTATGAGGAAGCAAGGGAGATGGGCTAGAAACATTGTTTAGATACATTGTTTAGAAATGACATAAAAATATTGTAGATGAAAAATTCAACTAGTGGAGCTTATATGATGCTCCCAAACACTTAGCACAGAATCTATCAAATCCAAATTGTTTTTATGTATTTAATTGTAAATAGATGTCATTCCTCTAAAAACAAAATGTGTGTGTACACACGTGTGTGAGCCTGCAGATAGAAAGTTGTTTAACCCCCCCCCCCCCCATCACCAGTTTTTTAGTGAAAACACTGGAGTCAGTAGAATCACATAGATGTAGGGCCAAAGTCATTGCTAGTCCTCAAATATTATAATGAAACTATTGAAATATTATAACTTCATATTTGTAGTTTTTACTTCCAAGAAGTTTTAGTGGTATTGATAGGGGAGACAAAAGGGCTATCATGCTATGTGAAGAATAACTCATTTATTTATTCATTCAACAAGATTTATTAAGACTTAATTTCACCAGCATAGAACTAAGGATTTACCCCAGTTTCCCAGTTAAATCTCTAACTCTAACCCACTAGTGTTCTCTTTCTTCTCTTCACCTCCCTTTATTGTCTGTATCAACAATCAGCTATTTATTATTTGTGCTCTTGTTTTGAATGCTTTTGCCCCATTTGATTCTAATTTGAATGTAAACTTAAGAATAGATATCACATCATCTGTTTTGGTTTTGGTTGTTTTTTTTTTTTTTTATCTTCTCAAGTGCCTGGTAGAGAAATAAGCACATTGTAGATAAGAAAGACTTCTAAATTTGTGAACACCCACTTTTATTTGATTCTGCAAACCTGAATTTGACACAGGAGCATTCAATGGCAGCTCTTCAGAAGGCATTGTCTATGATTATCTCCTGTAGCCCAAGATGAATAATGTCCCTTCTGTGTCTTAGGTACAAAAGGTATGGTGGCCCTGAAGGATAAATCTGAGACTTCAGTAGCCTCTAGAAAACTTCAAGATCCACACAAGGTGATGGAGTAAGGATCTAACTACTTAACCTTAGATACTCCATCTTTCTATTCTCCAGGACAGACAGTTAGTCAGTCTCTCTCTCTCTATCTCTCTGTCTCTCTGTCTCTCTCTGTCTCTCTGTCTCTCTCTTTCTCACAAATAAAGATATTGGAGCATTTCTATCAAGATCCCATTTGCTGACACCAGATAACTCAACTTTTCATTCAGTGAAGTCATCTTCAGTGGCAAGATGGGAGGGTGAGAGTTGGGGTAGGGGGAAGGAAGATGTTAAAAAAAAAAATCACCACCTTGTGTTATCAGATGCGTGTTTGAAATCTAACAGATTCACCTTTTTCTCATTGGGGTTTTGAGTCATTCTTAATATCCGCCCGTTAACACTAAATATTTAGAAACCAACAAAAAGACAGGGATGCTTGTGGGGAGATTGGGGAGGGGGATGAGAGGAGAACATGGCTCCGAATGGGAGTGTGTTCCTTCTACAATCTAAGAGATACAAATAGAAAGGAGCAGGCACAACATAAATATTTCCTATTATGGAGAAACTAAAGTCACAATGGAATCTGTCATGCTTGTGATATGAGAGATGGACAATATTTCTGCGCTGCTGCCATGCTGGCACCTGAATGGAGTTTATATTTTGTTTATGGAGCTGAATCCGAAGCCTTTATTTTTTGGGCCCAGCCTGTGTAATTCTTCTTCATGGGAGCTCGAAATGACTGTGGAGCAGCTCAATATTCCATTTATTTTATTTATAAAAGAAATTCAAAGCCTGAAAAGATGAAGTAATTGACTTACTGGGATGACAGTTAAACCCACTAAATTTAATCTTATCCTCTCAAGTACAACATATCGCGCTTACAAATTATCGCCCAGCACCAGACAGACCTGCTCTCTTCACCTAATGCAAATGGAAATGGAGGCCTCTGTTATTGTATTATCTGACTTTACTATCAGCATTAATCCGGCTTAGCTCACTTAATGATGCCACTTGTGGCACTCTGAAGGCAGCAGAGAAGTCTATAAACTACTTCCATTAAAATGCAAATCGGGGCCCACAGAGAAAATAAGTGACACAAAAGTAGGAGAATTCGGCCATACACCGCATTAGCCTCTTGCCGCACCGAACTGATACAAGTATAATAACTGATGCTGTGATTATTATGCTGGCTGTGGATTCCTGATGAAAGGGAGCCAGCCTAGCACAGAACGTCACAAAAAGTGCTCCAACAAGCCAGGGTATTTAATTTCTGAAGAGATTTATATTTTTTGTTGTCAGGAAATGAACAAATACTTATCAATGTAAAAACTGCTATCTGAAATCTCCCTGCCAGGTTTTTCATACTGATATTATTTGCACCCCGTAACACAGGAAATGAAAATCTTCTATGCCTTTCACATCTCTGCTGTATCTTAAAATCCTTTGGTAACAGACTTGCCTTAAAAAAATGCTCCCCCCAATCTCTTCCCACCCCCGTAAACACAAAAGAAAACTTCTGTGAGTTAAGGCTCAAGAATCACTAATGTAGGAGTTTGCCAACCAGACTTGGGCTTTTCTTGCTGGGCTCTCCCTTCTTTGGGGGTGGGAAGCCCCCACCACACAAAACTGTAACATCTGTTTTCCTTAAGAAGCCTTATTTGGTTTTTGCCTGGAGAAAAAAAAAAAAAGAGTATTCCCTTTCAGGGTGAGGAATCATCAACGAGGGGTCTTGTATTGATTCAAAATGGAGCATAATAAAACATGAGCAGGTGATTCAGTTTCATATTTTGATTCCTTTGTTTAAAAAAAAAAAATGTTCTCAAGTTCTCCTGTGTCTGCTTAGGGATCATCACATCTTCCCTTTGATGTTGACAAGAGTACAAGGATTGAACCAGCCTCAGAATCTGTGTCTTGTGAGGATGAGGCCGAGGGTAAACCATTTCTCACCGTCCCTAGGCAGTAAGCCCATCAATTGTGGTGAAGCTCTCAAATCCTCACTGGGATTTATTGTGGTGGCAGGGGGATCAATAAGACATTTTAAATATTACAATACCTTTTATCGAAACAATATTAAAACAAAAACATTTTATCCTGTCATGAGGGCACAATTAAAATTGATTTTGGCAATCTTATCAGAGGTCCCCACCAGCCCCATTTGTCCAACATCTCAGGACAATTTGGTGTGAGCTTATGTGATTGGCTGATTCTCTGAAATGGAGAGGCCCTGATGGAGCAACGAAGGGATACTGATGTAATTTGTTCAGCTCAGTTGTTTGGGTCATTAATTGAGGGCCACAAGAAATCATCTCCTATTGAACTTACTTGGACCTAGTTCAACCACTCCTGAACCATTGCCTTTTCTGAAGACAAATGCAACATACAGAGAAGAAACAGCTTTTTTTTTTTTAAATTTGGCTACTGAAGATAGTCATTTAACCTTTTCTATGTCTCAATTTCCTCTTCTATAGAATTGAGGATGAGAAGAGATCATCCTTACACCAACCTCATAGCTATATTGTGAATCTTAGATATGAAATGTAAAGGAAAATTGATAGGTACATTGCCCCATCACTATGTAATTATTACAAAGAAGAGGGAGAGGGTTGATCTGTGATATAGTGACAAAAGCATTAGACTATGAGTGAGAAAACCAAACGCTGATTCATTTCAATAAAAAAAAAATTACTTTCCCTGTATAAAATGAATTGATTGGAATAAATGACCCCTCAGGTTTCTTCCAATTCTGTCTATGTAATTGGCCTTAGCATAAATTTTTAATTAATTGACACTATTTCTTCTGCTATCTTATGTGGAAACTGAGATGTATAATGGTGAAGTATATTTTCCTAAAGATACACAATTAGTAAGTAGTTGAATCAGGTTTAAAACCTGGGACCACTTACTCTAAATCTACCATTTATGCCATTATACTGTGTTGGCTTCTGTTTAGTACTAATTAAGAAATATGAAGAAAATTGCAAGGTTTTATGCATCATAGTATTAAAATCAGGAAAGTTTCCTGCCTGGAAAAACTCTATAGGCTTGTGGGATATTGAGATGGGACATGGATTCTTTCTGCTGACTGAATTTTGGATATATTTTGTACTTGTAATTATTAACCTCTCTCCTTGCTCTATTGCTGACAATGGGATGATTGAAGAGAAAAGTACAGCACCTATCTTTGAATACACTTCTTTAAGATAGAATCAAACCCTTAAAACCTACTTCCTATAGAAAATGTTCTATTTTTGTTTGTTTGTTTTGTTTTGTTTTCTCTGTGTCTTTGAACAGAGGAAAGTCTTGTATTTGGAATCAGAGAATTTGGATTTGTATATCATAACTGCACTCACTCAACAACTCCAGACGTCAGTTTCCTTATTTATTAAAAAAAAAAAAGGGGGGGGGGAGATATTAGCCTAGGTAACCTCTTAGGTCTTTTCCACTTCTAAATCCTATTTTTCCTTATTAAGCAGGGATCAAGGAGGAAGCAAGCAGAGCTTTCTTATGAGTAAAGCAATTGAGATTGGCAATGTAATGTAGACCTGTGGGCCATGGTTAAAAATTCCACTTCCTGTATGCTATTCTCTACCTCAGGCATGGAGCCTTCATTGGGATTTGTAAGAATATCCATGTGCGACAGAAAGCAAATTTTTTTTTAATTAAAAATAGACACACATAAAAAGTAATATTGAAAAGTATCCTTTTTTTTTCATCCTTGTTGTGTGTTGTGCTTTAGGCCTACCTTGCTCACCCCTTTCCCAGGGTCTATGTGAGAATATTTAAATATAATAAAGCTGGATATATGGATGGTCTCCCCTGTGGCTATGGTTCAGTAAAGTAAGTCTAGAACTATCTTAGGAGCACAGTACAAGAAAGAGATTTTTTGGGGGGAGAAATAAATTACTGCTTTTTCCTACATCCACTTTGTCTTAGAATCTGTTCTCCTGAGGCCTTGGGATTGGATCAATTCCAGGTCTTTAAATCCTGATGGCAATAGTAGGGTTAATTTAAATCAGGATTAGGTCACTAGGCTAAGGTTATGATGGGGGAGACTGGAATACCGGGAGGAAGCAAGAAGGAAATGAAGTGAAGAGCACAGGAGAGCGGCTTGACATTAGGCTGTCAAAGCCAAAGTGGGGAAAACGAGATCAGTCAGGAAGAGCAAGGGAAGCCTCCTGGTTCAGGCTAAGGGGCAGAAGAAACAGATAAACCAGAACTGTAGCTCTCCAGCTGAAATAGAGAAGAGAGCCCCAAGGTCTTAAATACTTAGTTTCAAAATTGTCTCCAGCTCTGATCCAAGCCCTGATTAACACTTCCTCTCTCTCCCCCCAAATCCCAGCATGGTTGCTCTAAGGTCCTGACAGAGTGTGAAGACATGTTTCTTGGCTAAAAGCATATAAATTTCATTTCAAGTAACACATTCTCATTCGATCCTCCATTTCATTGGAAGCAAACATTTATTTATCCCCATAGAGCATAAGAATTTAGTTCCACCCCACATCTTAGGGAACCAACCTCATTTCAAAGAAATAGGAGATTATAATAGTTTCATTAATTTCTTCCCAGCTATTTAAGATCCTTCTTTCTATGTCATCATCATTATCATCATTAAAAAAAAAAAAACATTTATTAAGTGCTTATTATGTGCCAGGTACTGTGCTATGTATGAAGCATACAAAGAAAGGCCAAAAAATAATCCCTGCCCTGAAGGACCTCACATTCTAATGGGGGAGTAAGGGAGCCAACATGCCAATAAGGATGCCCATACAAAATCTAGGCAGAGTAAGTGGGTAATAATCTCAGAAGCAAGGAACAAGCAGTGGCAAGGGTAGGGAGAAAAAGTTTCTTGAAGAAGTTAAATATCTTGCTCAAGGGTACACAATTAGTAGGTAGGGTTCTGAACCCAGGACCTGAGCATTTAAAGTCCAAAGTCCTATTCACTACACTATTCTGTCTTACCTTTTATCAACTATCTTCCTAGTTTCTGGCAAGAATTGAGAGTTGATGATGTTGAATTGATTCATTCAGTAAATATTTGTTAATTCAAAGTAGAGTATTAACATCATCCTAATATAAACTCATGTTTATTGAGAAAATATTAGTTTGTGTAACATATGCTGTGTCCATATTCCCAAATAGGATGGGAAGTCTGAGGTTCAAGTTCCAGCCTGCTACTTGTCATTTATACTAAGGAACAAAGAAAATACTAAGATATAATCCTTGTGTTTAAAGATGCAACATTCTATTTGGAGAGAGAAAACACACAGTACATATGGATGGATGTATGTACACACAATTTAATAATATAAAACAACAAGAGAAGACATTTCAGGTCACAACTCCGTTCCCTCTCAACCCAACCCTCAAACCCTTCTTTTACAAGCTAAACTAATCCCTGGTTTCTTCAAGCAGTCCCCATGTGGTATGAATTTTGAAGTTCTTTACCATCCTGGCTTTGCTTCTTGTGATTTACTCCAGCTTTTAAATGTCCTATTGATATGTGACATCCAAAAATGAATACAGTCCTCAAGATAAGATCTGACTGGTGCAGAGCACAGTGGACCTGTTATCTTTTTGCCTTGAAATTAAGCTTCTCTTATTGCATTAGTTGTTTTGACTGCTACATCACAGTGTTGATTGGTATGGAGTTTGTAGTCCACTAAAATCTCCATAACTTTTATGAACTGCTGTTATCCATATCTTGCCTGTATGCCATATCTTGAGAAGGTGATTTTTTAAAAATTCAACTATATTTTTCCCTATTAAATGTTATTGTATTCGTATAAGCCTATTATTCAAATTTTGGGGGGGAACTTGACCCAGCTCTCCAACATGGTAGCAGTCCATTTTGGTTTGGTGCCATCTGAGAATTTGACAAAGATAACATTTATGCCTTTTCCCAAACATCAACCAAAAAAAGTTTTAAATAGCACAGATTCCTTAGGCATCCTACTGGAAACTCCCTTCAAAGTTGACATTGAACTTTCAAATAACTACTTTTAGGACTAGGGTGTTAATCTACTACTTTGTGTGTTAGATATAAAAAATTGGGGGGGTAGTTATTGTTGTTTATTTTTATACACATAAATGAAAAGTAAATATAATTCTTTTGTTTTTCAATAAGCAGGTATCATAGCATAATAAAAAGATTATTGATTGAATATCAGGAGACCTCCATTCTAGTTCCAGTTCTGCCATTCATTGGCTACATGAATTTGGGCAAAACTTCTACTTTGTCTTCTTTAATTTCTTCATCTATAAAATTATAGGGTTGGCAAGATGATTTCTAAAGTTACTTCAAATGTTCAATCACCATATTGGCAGAGAAAGAGAGAAGAGAAGAAGCCAGAGGTGTGGTAGCATGATGGGAAGAGGGCCAAATCTGAAAGGAAAGGAGACAGGAGAAGTCATTGAAACAAAGGAATGGGTAGGCAGCTGCTAATGGGAATAGGAGAGAAAAAGATCTAAAAAGTTTCTTTGTCTGAAGTGAAGGGCATAGAGTCAAAGAGGTAAGGAAGAGAAGAGAAAAAAAAAAAAGATTGGTAATGGCTCTTCAAACTAAGACGAAACAATTTGATATGAAATATAATGAGTCATGGAAACATGAAATTTTAGACCTGGAAAGGATTTTCAAACTCATCTTGTCTAAATCCTAGATTTTCTAGTTCTTGTTTTACTACTTCCTAGCTGTGTGATCATAGGTAAGCTAAATACTTTGCAAGTATCAAATTAGATGAACATGTGTGAAAATTCTTTGGAAGCTGTAATACAGATGTAAGGGACTATGCTTATATAGATGAAAAAAAAAAAAGAAGAAGCAGCTCGATGAATCATACATCTAGTTTAACAGCAGGGTCAGGATTAGAATTCAGGTTTCCTAATTTTTCTGGCTGGTGTTTTTTCTGCCATACTATGATGCTTTCCTTTTACCACCATTATGGTCTTTTTTAGTTGTATTCTAAAGTCTTATAGGGAAGGATCAAATCATACTAATTAAAATCATACCCATTCATTCAATCACACTAGCTCAGAGGAATTGTAGAGGGGTGGATGAAGCAGCCTCACAGAAAGATCTCATTCTGCCTCAGATAGAGGCAGAATGGTCTGGGGCAACACACTGAACCTTTATGAATTTCAATTTCTTCACCTATAAAATGGGTTTAACAATAAAATCTATCTGTCCTAGAGTTATTGTGAGGATCAAATGCTTTTTTTGATATGAACATATCAACATATGAAAAATGCTTTATAAACCTCTAAAACCTTGACAACATAAAGAGACTCAAATCACCATGAATCCTGATTCAGTCTCTCATGATCACACTTCAAAATATCAATAATTTCTTTGTCATGGAGGCGCTAAACGTTCTAGTTAACTGTAAATTGCTATTACCTAGTAGTAGTAGTGCAGTAGTGCATGGAGAAGGAAGAAGAGAAGAAAGAGGAGGAGAAAAAGGAAAAAGAGGAAAAGGAAAAGGAAGAGGAGAAAATTTTAAGCTCCTTGAAGAAAGAAACTTTCTTTTGCTGGTTTTTGTATTTCCAGCACTTAGTATAGTACCTGGCACATAATAAACAATTAATAAATGTTTGTTGAATTGAATTAAATAATAATAATGCATCATAAATACTGTATCATCTTTGATTTTAACCCCAAGTCAGCCTTAGACTTAAGACCTAAGCTCTGCAGTCCATCTTTGGCCCCACACTTAACGTCTTCCCAACTTTTCAGAACTTGTGAGCTGATGACATAATCTTGAAGAAACCCAGGTCACCTCCTCCTCATTATGAAACATTTAAGTAATAATTTGATGAAGGAGAGATATGAAGGAATGCTTTTTGAATTTGTGTGTCTTTCTTGAAAAAGGGACATACTTATCTTTTCAATATCCTTCCAACTTTACCACACTCCAGTTGATTGGAATGCCTGGTCAACTGATCATTCTAATAGAATTTTTTTTTTTTCTTCTCATTGAAAGGACTTCTAGATTGAGGAATTGTTTAACAAAGGGTATTACTGATGGAATCAGAAAGACGGGTTGGTGTCCTGAGGAACTGTGGGCAAACCCTTCACCTTCCCTGAGTTTCATCTATAAAAGATGGGTAAACTATACTTACATTGTCCTATAGAGCTATTGAGAGGACTGAATAAGAAAACATATATGCCAGAGAACTTTTTATAGCATAACTACAAAACATAAATTATTGTTATTGGGATCACCACAGAGGATCATGGGATTTGGAACTTAAAGGCACCTTAAAAAAAATCTATTTAATACTGTCATTTTACAGATGAGGAAATTGAAGCCCAGGGAAATGAAATGATCTGTCAGAGACCAAAAAGGGATATAGGATTACAGATTTAGAGCTTGTAAGGATATTGAGCATCATCTAATCCAAACTATCTAATACAAAAAAATCCTCATTTCACAGATGAGAAAACTGAGGCCCAGAAAGAAGATCCAATCTGTCGAAAGTCACACAGAAGTGAAAAGTAAAACCTGGATTTGAATCCAAGTTTTCTTAATCAAAATCCAGAGTTCCTTCCAGAATAACATACAAATAGTAAAGCAAATGAATAATATCTCTCAGAACAAAAGCTCATCATTGGGACCATAATTTGAATTAAAATGATGATAAAAGGATGAAAAAATGAAAGTAGAAAAGGAAATGGCACTTAATCTTCCTTTCTTTCACAATTTTATATTAGTCGCCAATAAATTATTATCATATTGGAAGCCATATTCCAAATTCATGCAAAATTTTTAAATCAAAGTTTTTAATGATTCATGTGGATATTCATGTAGACATAAAAACATTTCACTTAGAAAAGAGCTGACCAAATTAGAGATAAAATTATTTCATAAATATGAATTCTTAGTCTCACAATGCCTCTGCAGTATATTGTCCCACTAATTCAGGTACTTAAGAAACTGAGGCAGAGGTAAGAGAAACAATTTTCCCTAACTCACATGGAAAGTCTTTCATAAAAACTGGGAAGGAAATTAAACAAATTCTTAAGGCACTTGGATGATTGTGCCAGTTCACTCTGTGTACAGCAAAGTGATTTAAAAAAATTATAAGCAAGGTGTATTTTTTCATGGTAAGCATTCCGTTTCATGTTTGTCCTCTTTCATCTCCCCCAAGAGAACTAGGCACCACCAGTCAGTGCATTTTCTGCTCTCAAAGTTAAAAATATCGTGTACTCATTTTAGAAAGTGGCCTTTTGCTTCCCAATATATAATTAACGTTTGAAGTTAGTTAATAAAAGCTAAAGTTAATAAAATACAAAGTTCATTATGCCCTTAAAACTAAAGAAGTGTTATTCTAGAAAATGTTTTTTAAATCAAAACTATGAATAATTTCCAAATTCAGTTTCTTAGTAGCTCTCCTGCATGCTAAATTTTCAACTAGAATAGCTATTATTTCCCACTGATGAATCACAAATGGGTTGAAGATATTTGCATACCTTTTTACAGAGTATACACCAGTAATCTAACCTCTGATTCTTCTTGCTGAATTCCATTTAATTTGTCATTAATTAGTAAATTGTTATGTGAAATACTGCAAAGCATCTTGGGTGAAATGGCTAGCACAAAGATTATTCTTCTGGAAGCTATCTAAAATTGTTACCACTGAGCAATTTCCATAAAAATAGAACGGCCTTTGGAGCTTTTCTTTTAAAATAAGAATAAAATGAACCAAACGGGAGGAACAAATAAAGGCAATAATAAATCAAAGACAAAAGACAGGAAACTACCAAAAAAAAGTCTCTAAGAAGATACAATGTTAAGTTTCACTGCCCCCTCCCCAACTTATTTGTGAAGTATAGAAAATGGATTGGAAAAAAAAAAGTACCCCAATCCAAGTCCAACACTTGAATCTTTCCTAAAAACATCGTTCTTACTTTTTGAATCTTTGCAGTTGACTTACTTCACATGCTCTCTGTAAAGACAACTCGTCATATCTATTTGCATTTGTTCTGTTAAATGGGAGGGGGTAGTGGTGCAGGGGGAAGAGTCATTGCTTTGAATGATTCTTTCTTTCATGGAAACAAAATGTACCCCTGATCGGCAGGGCTTTCTCGGCCTTTAAAGTTGTTTCCAGTGTTTCACTTCTCCCTACTGCCATCCCTGCGACCAAGTCCAAATTCCAGCCCCCCTCCCTCTTTGGCTTTCTCTCCTCCTCAGATTCAATGGTTGATTGAGCGCTATGTTAGGTTCAGTGAACTTGGTCTTGGCTTCTGCTCCACCCAGAAACTGCATCTGCTCCAAGGTCGATTTCCATATGAAAACGGCTGGGGTCCCTTTGCCGAGTTTGGAATTCCAAGCTGTCCTGGGGGCTCCCACTTTCTTTTTGCAAGAAGTTGATGCTTAGGACTCACAATCCACCACCCCTGCGGCCCCGCCCGGCCGTGGCCCCTTCCTCAACTTCTCAATCTACTCGCTTCCCCAGTCTGGCCCTTGGCAAACAACCATGATGTTGGCTTGAAGATACGTAGCCTCAGTTTCCACTAACCCGTGCTAGGAAGATAGAATTTCCTTCTTTCTTTTCTTTTCTTTTTTTGGGGGGGTGGGGGGTGGGGTGGGGTGGGGGAATGTGGGTGGGGTGGGAAGAAGTGGGATGGGGGAGGAGCAGGACCGGGGTGAAAGCCCGAGGACAGAGAGACAAATGTCAACCTCCTGTAGTCTAACTAATCCACCCCCCTAGCCACTCCCTCCCCTTCCCCAGTTCCACACCCTCCTCACTCAGCTCATCCGGCCCTCCTCAGCCTCCATATTCTCAGTCCTTCCTCCAGGGTAACATTTGCAAGGATAGCAAATATGTGCTACCCAACTAGTGCCACTTAGAGGAGTTTGGTTTGCCAGAGCAGACACCCTGCATTTTAATCATTCCTACTTTCAGAAGAGCCTATTGTATCTCGAGTTGCCTCAAAAAGATCCCTGCAAGCTGCAAACCTCTAATGTTTTAGTGACCTCACTTTGTGTCCTCTTTTTGGCCGGGGAACAACTGTGAAGGAGCAGAAAGATTATTCTATTTGCGCGTCTTGAGTCTCTCCGGCGCGCCAAAGGCGGATTTGCAGCTGTCTTTTTATGCCATCAGTAAATACTGTATCCTTCTTTTCGAGAGAGACAGGACAAGACGGCCTTTCCTTCTGAAACCCTAGCAAATCTGAGGCGCTATACCCCGGCGTCCTCCATTAGCTCCCGGGGGGATAGTGGGAGAGGAACTGGCTGGGGCCTCAGCGCAGCCGCTATTAGTTTATTGGCTTGCTATGAAAGGATGTCATGGTGTCTTAATATTTCCACCTTGAGGCCTTTCCAGGCTCTCCCCGCCTGGTGATATCGGAGTGAAGTTTCGAACAATGCCGGGCTTCTTCCTTTCAGGGAGGGGTGAGGAGGGAGGCGATGGTGGTGGTGGGGGAGTTTATGGACTTCTCGGGTTGGGAGAAATACTGCATGTCGCTGTTGTTGTTTTTATTATATCCTCCTTACCGATGTCATTCCGACAGCGGGGACCCAACTGTCTGGGAAATTATAAATATGGTTGTAATTTGGCACTGTGAGGTGGTTGCAGAAACGTTTGTGTGGGTATGGGGGGGTGGGGTGGGGAACGACGCAGGGAACCTAGCCAATGGGCACCCTGAGCACGGTCCCCAGCAGCCAAATGGTTTTCAGCGCTCTTTTGTTGCCGCTGCATTCCCTGCGGACTCCAACCTTTCAGGCTCCACTTCTAGGTACAATATGCTTTTCTGAAAGGAGAAATTATTAAAATGCAGAGTGTCTGCTTTTGCAAATCCAAACTCTTCTAAGTTGTACTGGCCGGGTCCCCAAGAAACAGCCTCAACATCATTGCAAATGTGGGCTCTAAGCAAAAACACATGTGAAATCTTCTGCTTTTGAATCCAGCGGCCTTTGAGGAGAGGGATCTCAACTGAAAAATGAGGCAGGAAAAATAGAACTGGCCCCACTGTTTGGCAGTCAAGGCGCTTGGTGCCATCTATTACAGGGACAAGGCACCTACTCTATTGCTTATTTATAATAAGATAATCCTCTCTCTTTTTTTTTTCTTACGGACTTCATAAAAGATTGCCTGACTTGTTCAGTTATTAGGCAGAATGAATCTGTCCTTTATAATGAATTCATATCTAGAGCAGTGACAACAACGAGGAGAGTTTGAGGCTTTTGACAGTGTTAATATTGATTACTGAATAGATTAAGAGACAGCCAGGAGGAGTTTTTTCAGAGATCAAATTTTCCTCAGGTGACATTGTTAACAGCATCAGACACAAACATTTATCAACCCAACAATTTTAGCTCTTGAGCAAAATGCCGGCATCCCAGAAATGTTTTGTCACCTCTCCCCTTGCATCAAACAAATCAGGTTTTGTCCCCACATTTGCCAGTGGCAACATTTTGTCAGGCTGGTAGGGCTGGGGGATGAGTGGATGTAGAATTTTCTAGGAAGCATTCCCCACCCCCTGCCCTGAGGTATGGTGATGTATTGTCCATGGAAAGGTGGTGATGATTAATGACGTCCAGCTTCCTAGAACCCACTCTCTCCTCCCCTCCTCCCCAACCCCCTTCCATTCCCTCTCCCTTCTTGTACTTCTAAAAGAACAGTGACTAACCAAGGGTACTGGATGTCAGATTCAGTCAGCTTTAGTTGGTGTTTTGTGACTCACTGAGGGAACATGAGCCCCGGAATCGGCTTGGGAAATGTAGTCACTTATGATTTATATTTTCAGTTTGGAATATTGCTCACTGTCTCCTCCCATCTCTACCCCATTCCAAGCTAGCACACAGGTCATTTCCCTCTTCCCCATTCTTTTTTCCGTTTAAAAAAGCCGGCTCTTCTTTCAGGAGACCTTTTCTGATTGGCACACTTAGTTTAAAGACCTCACTTGGAGGTCGGAGGTCAGCTACAGAAAGGAAGAAAAATGAGCAAATTCAGAAATTTTTTTTATAGGTCTTTTCTCAGTATGAGTTGTCTCTCTGCTTAAGTGAAGGGCTCTCTCCTATTCAACCCTGAGACTAAGGCTTTAGAGTCAAACCTCCTAGATTCAAATCTTTGCTTTTGTAGTTCCTATCTCTGTAGCTGTGGGCAAGTCATTGTAGCCTTGATTTCTTCATCTGTAAAATGAGCTTGTTGAACTAGAGGACAACAGGATGGATCCCTCCAGGGCCAAATTTAGGATACTTTATGATAATTTTCTCCCTTTCAGGTTCAGAGGGAACAAATAAATGAACTGATAAAAGCATGGACTATGAATTTATATCACATATGGAGGCAATTTCAAAGAAATAGCTTACCTATGGGCAGGTAAGTGGCTCAGTAATGGGCCTAGAGTCAGGAAGACTTGAGTTCAAATATGACCTCAGATGCTTATTATTAACTATGTGACCCTGGCTAAGTCACTTAACCCTGTTTACCTCAGTTTCTTCATCTGTAAAATGAACTGGAAAAGGAAATAGCACTCTAGTATCTTTGCTGAGAAAACTCCAAAATGGGCTCATAAAGAGTTGAGTGTGATTGAAAAGGACTAAACAAAGATAGATAGATGACTATAGAGATACACACATAGAGATACATATACATATATTTATATAACTGAAACAACTGAAAAAAGAATCTTAACTGTAATAAAAGTATTTTATAATTCTATAAAAGTAATTCTATATGTTATCTATATATCTTTATTTATATC
This sequence comes from Myrmecobius fasciatus, assembly GCA_023553655.1. Taxonomy (NCBI): domain Eukaryota; kingdom Metazoa; phylum Chordata; class Mammalia; order Dasyuromorphia; family Myrmecobiidae; genus Myrmecobius; species Myrmecobius fasciatus. Next base: position 53,937 of record JAJPUD010003492.1, read on the forward strand.
TATCTATCCAGACACCCTCTCTCTCTATATATATACATATATGTATATATATTTATTTATTTATATCTTATCAAGAAGCCTGTGTTGAGCACTTGATATGTGTAGCATACTCTAAAGAGATAAGACATTAGTGCTGTCCTCAAGGAGCTTATAATATATATTTTAAAATAATTAGCATCATAGGATAATACAAGCTTGTGCTAAATGAGTAGTAAAGACAATGAATACTATAGGAATTCAGAAGCAAGAGTGATCACTGCGAATTGATGTAGTTGAGCCTTGAAGGAAACATAATAATTAGTGTGCAGATGAGAAAGGAGGATGCCATTCTAGGGAATGGAAAATAGAGATTTTTGGAGGCTCATAGTAGAAAATAAATCTGGAGAAATAAATATGGTAGAGGACCTTGAATGTCAGGTTAAAGAGTTTAAACTTTGGCAATGGAAAACAGTTTTTAAAGTTTGGATGTGACCTATGTACAAATATTACTTTGGCTATATAATGAGAAGACAGGATTCATTGGAAAAGATTCTGATGTTGGAATAAATTGAAGACAAAAGGAAAAGGGATGGCAAGGGATGAGATGGATAGATAGTATCATGGAAACAATGAACATGAACTTGGACAGACTTTGAGAGATAGGGGAGGACAGAAGAGTCTGGTGTGCTATGGTTCATGGGGTCATGAAAAGTCAGATATGACTGAGAGGTTGAACAACAAGAAGTATCCTAATGCAAAGCAGTGCTTCTTTTTTAAAATTTCATTTTATTCTGAACTTAAGAAATAAAAATTGTATTTTCATAACAAAGTAGGATAGAAAAAAGATGATTGCATATGAAACTCAAATTCCTTTATGTACAACTTACTATTCCTTTTACATATATAATAAAGTTATCATGTAAACTTTTTATTTCCTTTTCCCATTCTCCATTCCTTTTCCCCCTAGAAATGACTACCATTAGACATACACACACACACACACACATATGTAAAGTCATTCTACACATACTTCTCATTATCATTTTTTTCCTCTGGATGCAGATAGCAGGTTCCTTCATAGGTCTTTTGTAGTTAATGTATTTATAATAACCAAAATGACTTAGTTGCTCAAAGTTGTTCTTAAATATTACTGCACTGTACACAACATTATTTTGGTTCTTTTTTGTTTTGCTCTTCTTTATTTCATGAAGTCTATCCATGTTTATCTAAAATCATCAGACTCATCATTTCTTAGAATATAGTAGTATTCCATCACAGTCATATACCACAACTTATTCATCTATTCCCTAGTTGATGGACCTCTACACAATTTCCAATTCTTTGCCACCACAAATCATCCTAATCATTTTGGGAAACAGACCTGATAGTGGAATTGCTGGATTAAAGGTATAAGTAGTTTAAAAACTCTATGGGCAAAATTCCAGATTGCTTTCTAAAATGATTGGATTAGTTCAGTGTCACTAAATGTGAATCAGTTTTCCAATTTTTCCACATCTCCTCCAACATTTGTCATTTTCCCCTTCAATCATTTTAGCCAATCAGATTTTCAGTGAAAACTAAAAAAAAATTAAAGTAAGGATGTGACATGCAAAGCAATGCTTTAGGATGATTAACCTAGTTTATAGTTTATAAAATAAATTGATGGAGTGGCAGGCAGGTGAAAGAAAGCAAAATTATTACTAGTAAGTCTGATGATGCCCAAGGTTAGACCAACAAAAATGCACCGAGATTGGCAGGTTGGATAAGAGAAGGAAAATATCTTAGAGATACCTCTATCCCTTGAGTAGAGATGTAGGGATGTTGCTGCTGAGGAAGCCATCACAAAAGGAAAGGGCAAGGTGGACCTGAACAGAGAGCCACTTACCTGAGTTATAACTTCCTATTTTAGCTAATTATTTTTGTTAATTGGGTGCTAAGGTAATTTGCTTCTTCCTATTGAAAGGATGTGTAAGTGGTATCAGACCCTTAAAATTTTGACATCTTGGGTTAAACCCAGCTCTCCTTGATCTAGTTATGACTGGCAGAATGACCACATCATCTCTGTAGTCTCTCTATGAAACCTCTAGAGGCTTAGCCTTTTAGGCTATAACAGCTTGAGTGTCAAAATTATTAGGGTCTTTTCTCTTGAGCTAACTTACACTCAGCTTTTGCTGCCATATATGATTCTACTTTTTTTTTCCTTAGAAAATCCAAGGACAGGAAAGAAGGTTCCAGTTTATTTCTCTGAAAGAGGAAACAGAATAAATATATACTTAACCAGGCATACAAAACGAACACTTAAAATAAAGGGGAGGGTACCAAGAGCATTAGTGGAGAAAATTCTCTGTTTCTCTTCCAGTTGTGAAATATGGAAGATATCCAAGAAGCTACTGAGAGAAGGGGGAGGTGTAATAGACTGATCCTAACTAAGAAAGATACAATAAATATCAAAAAAAATTTCTTGAAGCATAATTTCAAGACAATGCTCTCTAGTTATGGACATCAATAAATGTCACTCCAAATCAGCATAGCCCAAATACTAGGGTTAAAGACATAGAAAAAAGATTTGAGGAAAGACCTTGAGTTCATAGAAAATCTTTAAAAGATCATATCTTGAGATTATAACAAGAAAGGAAAAGAAAAAAGGAAAGAGAACAAGCATTTATTAAGTGCCTCCTACTTGCCAGGGAATGCACCAAGCACTTAATAAATATGATCTCATTTGATTCCCCACCACAACCCTGAGAGGTTAGTACTATTGTCATCTTCACTTTACAGTTGAAGAAACTGAGGTAAGCAGAGGTTTAAATGATTTGCCCAAAGTTATATAGCTGGTAAAAGTTGGAAATCATATTTGAATTAGGTCTCATATTTGACTCTATGTCCCTTCCTCTAGCCACTGCTCTACCTAGTTACCTTACACACATGTAGGATCATGGATTTAGAGCTCTGAAAGTTTTTCTTTTTACTAACTGCAGCAGAAAGTACATCTTTGAGAGTGAGATTTGATTCAGATATAGGAAGGGAAGGGAGGTAGGGAGGAATGTCTTTCTGTCTTCCAACAGCTTAAAATGCTTCTCAAATAAATGATGCCTTTTCCAGGTCTCAAACTATTCACACAAGAAAATGATATAACTAGAAGGAATTTTCTGAATAAATTCAACTTAAATATGAGCTTGTATTTTTCTCTCTCTAATAAACAAGCTAGCAAATATTATAATTATTATTCCAATAGGATGATTTTCTGGAACTAAATTAATCTTTCAGAAACAAATCTGCTTTTTTTTATTTCACAGTTTTTCATGTGTCCATATCCATGCATCCTGGCCTTTCCAATCACAAGATTTATTGCTGGAGAGTGGAGGAAGGGAGAGAAGAAAGAAGAGAGAGAGAGGGAAAGAATGAGACAGAGACAGAGAGACAGAAATAGAGCTGGAAAGAGAGCCAGAAAGAGCCAGAAACAAAGACAAAGATCAACAGAGACAGAAGGACAGATAGACACAGGCACACAGACAGACAGATATAGAGATGTAGAGAATGACAAAGACAGAGACACATGCACACAGAGGAGAGAGACTTACACAGTCTTAAATGCTTATATTATCAGAAATAACAGATATTAAAAATTCATGTTAATTGGAAATTTATAGAGCAGGTGGCATTAGGAGACCATTCTCTCCTTGGTCAGTCCCTGATACTGGTGGAAGTGGTGGTGGCAGCAGGATCCAACTCCAATTTGAATTTGCCCATTCTCTCTTAATTCTGGCAGAAATGCTGACATTCCAACCATTTAATACAAGGGCTTCACTTGAGAAGCAAGAGGTTGGTTGCATTAGGGACAGAAATTTCATCCATATGTTTCTGATTCATTTACACTCATAAAAATGTGATTTTTCAGAGTGAGCTGACATGCAATAAGCTTTCTGAATCTCCCTCCCTCCCTCTCTCTCTCTCTTTCTCTCTCTCTCTCTCTCTCTCTCTCTCTCTCTCTCTCTCTCTCTCTCTTTCTCTCTCGTTCTTTCTTTTCCTCCTTTCTCCTACTCTGTCTTCCTCCTTCCTTACAGAAACAAAGATGGGTTTTGCCAAAAGTAAATGAATTTAAATTGCTGGGTCTTTAACACCAGAGACAGAAAAGCCAGGATGGCTCACGAGTCTGTCTTCTTGCCAGCATTAGGATGGTTCTTAACAATACTCTCTCAATCAGGATGAAATTGTCCCAAGGATCTGGCTTCTATTCTTCCTCAGGGATCATGGAATCCAATCACTAGAGGGAAAATGATGCTTTTTGCCTTAAAAAAAAAACCCATATTTTCCTTGATTTCATTTAAAATCTTCTGGATCCTTTGTTTCATTGCTAATAAGCGACTTTTCCTTCTCATGGTCTCTCTAGTAAATGGTTTCAATTTCTTATTCTGTATTTCTTTTAATATCACCAAACAGGAGATTTGACTTTCTGACTTTGTCCCCACCCATAAATTTTTGCATCTTCTTTTTTAATTAATTTTTTCCCCTGCATCTTCTTTATTATTATAACCAGGTACTGTGGCACTTGGTTTCACTGTCACTTCTCCCATTGTCTTTCCAATTATCTGGCCCCAGAATTAGACTTTGGAAGCCATATTGCATTTATTTTAGCTTTGCCATCTTCTGCACTGGTTTATTATTCTTGATCCTAACTCTCTTGGTTTGGTCTATTTATTGGACTGTTGGACAGTCTGGAATGATATATAGAACTTTCTTTTGATATAATCTTCAAAAATTAGTATTCATCTGCTAATTAATCTATTAAATGAATAATTTGTATCTTTTAGATGATTCTTTTGAAGGCATATTATGCCTTTAGGGGAATAATTTTAAGAAACAGAAATATATATGGAATATGCCTCTACAATTTTCCAAGATTGTAAGTGGTTATAACCAAATGAAACACAGGGTATCATTGGTCACATTTTGTTGTCCAGCTTTACTACTGTTCTGTCAGAAACTCAGCTATTGGAAGACAGGTGGTTGCATTGGCAATAATGTTTGCCCTCACAAAATCCCTTTCACTCTTTGCTTCAAAACTTTAGTGAATTTTCTTTTTGAAAAAAAACTCCTAGATAAAGAATCAAGGTGTTATAAATTAATAATTAAGTTTCAATTAAATGTCAAGTTGATTAAAAAATTCAATCTAAGAATGTTTGTTAAGTTGTGAACAATAAAAATCAGTGAAAAGGTTACTAAATTGAAGTGAGTTTTTTTTTTATTAAAAGCTTGTTCTATTTGTATATTATTGAAGTTTAGGGTTTGATAACATCATTTGACAACTTTTTTAAATGATGCAATTTTTATGGAAAATGATGAGTGGAAATTGAAGCTAATTTTTTTTCAAGAAACTCTGTTTAATGCTTAGTCTATGGATCAGAGTAATTAGCTAAATTAAAGGAATGCTAATACTTGATTATATGTGCTTCAATTTTAACATCAAGTTTTGATGAGGTAATTACACTTCTTGAAAGTTTAGTTCATGAAGCTAAATTTGATAAAATTTAACAAGTATAAGTCTTGGCTCAAAGGACCAGTCATATGGATTTCTCTCCTTACTGACAGAACATGATTATTCAATGCCCTAAGCTTACATGAGGAGTGGGTCAGAGTTGGTGATGTTAAGAGCAAAGAAGGATTCTGAACCCTTCTAACTTCTAGTTTCCAGAGAAAACATGCAGTATTTCAACTTCTCTTCATGTCTTTGAAGACAAAATCTCTGGAAAGAAAGTGACATAAGAGCATTTGGCAATCTTTATCATATCCCTATTCCTAGATTACTACATTAGAGCCTTTTGGGAATTTCCCCTTAGATAAGATCTTGTACTCTTTCTTATATGACCTGAGTTACCTTACTCCTAATGGAAGGGCTGTTTGGCTTTTTGCTGTCTAGTATATGTTTTTCAATATATGCATTCTCTGATTTTGCTATTGACTTGGATAAATAAGTTCCCTTGCTATTTGCTACATATATTCATTGTAGGACTGGCATTAGTAGTAAAGGGGTCAAGTCTCAGATATAAGCTTAGGGTATTTTCTTATTAAAAATTGTGTTCAAGAGTTTAGCTTGAATCTAAAAATTACATGCCTTAAATGAATACTATTTAAGGGTGAAGATAACTATTATATTCTACTATGCATTCTTTCTGGGGAGAATAGAATGACCAGCTCCTGGCCATAATCTCCTGCCACAGTAAGACTGACCTATGTGGACATACTTAACCTACAAGGAAAACCAAAATAGGACCCACACACCATTAAAAAAAGATATTTAAGTGTTTAAGTATTTGTTAAGTATCTATTATACATCACATAGTATATTAGACACTAGGGTTATAAAGGTAAAATGAAACAATCCCTGTCCTAAAGGAGCTTCTGTTCAAGGGGAAATAACATGTACTTAGAAATGTAGATGAATATGATATACAAAGTAATTTCCAGAGGAGGGTACTAGCAACTGAAAGGTTTTGTAAAGACCTCTTTCAGAACATGTCAGTAGAGTTGAGTTCTTTGAAGGAAGATCAAATGGATTCTGTGAGGTAGAAATGAGTAAGGAGCACACCTATGGTATGTGTGTATGTATCCAAAGACACAGAGACAGGAGATAAAATGTTGTATTTGTCCTGGCAAGCAAGATAGTTTGGCCAGAATATAGAGTATGTGAAAGACAAAAAAAAAAAAACCAAAACAAACAAACAAAAAAACACATAAAGTGAAAATAACATTCTTTGATCTGCATTCAGAATCAGGCAGTTCTTTCTCTAGAGGTAGATAGCATTTTCCATCATGAGTCCTTTGGAATTGTCTTGGAACACTGTATTGCTGATTAGAGCTGTCAATCATAGTTGATCAAAGCACATTAATGCTGTAACTATATACAATGTTCTCCTGCTTCTGCTCATTTCACTCATTATTAGTTCATGCAAGTTTTCTTAGGTTTTTCTAAATTCATCTTACTCATCATGAAATGTAATTTCTGTGTAAAATCAAACAAACCTACTTCTCAAGGGAAAGAAAAACAAGAAAATTTCTTTATCTTAGAGGTAGGAGGAAGAAGTCACTGGGGCTTCTTGAAAGGGAAATAATTGTGTCAGATCTGTGTTTTAGAATTTTCAAGTTGACGGCATGTAAAGCAGTCACAACAAAGTCAAAATGAGCAGTCTTACTATCTTCATGGGTTTAACGTTAGATTGTTTTTAGTCCATTTTCTATAGGGAGTACAAAAGTCTACACAGAACATCTCCACTCCCTGGAATTTAAAGACATCCTATGATTTATGGGAACAGAAAACCACATCTCTTAAGGCTGTCTGCCTATTCATTTTGTCCATCTGTTTGTCAAGCATATGAAGAATTCTTTTACAAAGAGTTCAAAGTTGCCTGCTTGGTTCTAAAATTTAGAAAGGGAAGAGAGGGAAAAGAGGAAGGAATAATTATTTATATAGCACCCACTGTATGTCAGCCACTGTGATTTTTTTTAAAAACAAATATAACTTTATTTTATTTTCACAACAATCTTGAGAAATAATTTTTTATTATTCCCATTTTACAGTTGAGGTAACTGAAGCAAACAGAAGTTAAATGGCTTGCTGAGCTGGAAGTTGTCAGGACTCAAATTTGAACCCTGGTCATTTGACTTCATCAGAAATTATTTTCCTCTCTATCTCAACAGTTGCTCCAAGGGAAATTATTGCTTAGTTTAGATTGGGATAGAAGACATATGAGTTCCTTCCCAACTGATCTGTCATCAGGAAGGTTTTCCAGCAACTGGTTGCTTCCAGTGGCCCTCAGTTATGTCCAGGATTATTGAAGTCGAGAACTTTCAACACACAGGTTAGCCAAGGCTAATATAAGAAATTGTCCTGCTTTCTGCTTCTACATACTTGCCTTTGACTAGATGTGCCTCCTGTTCTTATCCTGGAAGGGATCATGTGGGGAATCCCTGGATCAGATTGCTTTTGTTTCGGAATCAATTGAAATGTTCCTGGGTTCCTTAAAGGCACTGTGGAAGTACCATTTAATATTGTAGCCCTTTCCTAATCACCCCCACCCCTATCCCCAGTTAGTGACACTGTCCCCTTGAAATTACCTTGTATTGATTTGTAAATACTTTGTGCTGATTTACTTGTCTATGTGTTGTTTCCACTAGCAGAATATAAGCAGCTTAAAGGTAAGGACTGCTTAGTTTATATCTTTTTCTTCTTAGTCTCAGCACAGTGAAAATATTAGGCATGTAATATGTGTCTTTTGAATTAAATTAAATTCAGTTCTATGCAATAGTGTGATTTATCTGTGTCCTAGATACCTTATATGATTGAGTTACCCAGGAGTCTTACCTGGACCACTGACTTCTGCCTGGCTTCCTAGATTCTGACTATTGCCTCTCATCTGTAATTTTTAATGAAAGCATCATTTAAAAACATTTTATTTTTATTTATGTCTTTATTTTAAATTTATTTAAAAATGAATTTACTTTGAATTTATTTTTATTTCTGCACATCTTTCCCTGTTCTACTATCCAATTAACAATTTCATGTCATAAAGACAGACTTAAAAAGAAAGAAGGCATTTCAACAAAATCAACCCATGTCTCAAGTTCATACAATATTCCATATCTTTAGTCCCTTATCTCTATGAAATTAGGAGGAAAGTGCTGTTTCTTAAGTCTTTTTCAGGGCTACAGTTGATCATCTGGATGGGTTAATGAAAATTTATCCTGAGGTATGAGTCAATAAAGAGCCCAGAGTGTCTTTTGGTCTGGCTCTCTTGTTTTTGTGAGTCGGGAGCTTCCTGTCTCTGACTGAAGGTACCATTACTGTTCTGAGTTAGGCATATCTAGAATTGGGTTTATAAATATTTACCAATCAGCTTTCTGGGGGAAAATGTATGGAAGATTTATATTTACATTTAATCTGATTTATTCAGTTTTTTTCCTTTCCATTTACATTTTTGTAATTCTGCATATTGTTTTTCTGGTTCTGCTTTAGTTCATATAAGTCTTCCCCTGCTTCTCAGAATTCTTCATATTTGTTGCTTCTTATGGCTCTGCAACATTCCATTATATTCATGTACCACAATTTATTTAGCCATTGCCCTACTGTTGGGCACCTACTTTGTTTCCAGTTCTTTGTTACCACGAAATTTGGCAGCTCATTGTTACAGTAATCCCTAATGAGGAATTCAAACTCTTTCCTACTCTGAGACTGCCTGCAGACAGCAGATAAAAGCAGTAAGAGCCAAGACCTCTGGGGCTGATGTTCTGTTGTAGAATGGCTCCTTATATTACTGTGGCAGAGTTGATCATCTGAGAATGAAGGGAAATAAGAAATATCTTTTCATAGCAAAGCAGCAGGGTTGTGTGTGTGTATGTGTGTGAATTTCATTTTTGTGGTTATTAAAGAGGGTGGTCTACCATTCCTGGGTGGCTTTTCCTCTATTTCTGTGTTTTCCTAAACTGTGTGTATTTTTCTTGCTAAGTCTCTTGTGCTCTATTATATGCTGTCCAAAGTTTGTGATACACAAAACAACAAAGGTTTGGATGATAATTCTGTATTACAAGGTCAACAGTAGTTATATATATATATATATTTTTTTTTTTCCATCACACATTTTGAGTAGTTTCTTATTCTCTAAGGATGTCTGAGGGCAGGTTTCATGGGTTTCCAACATTGTTAAGTCTTTGATTCTTCAAGCCCAGCCTACCTAGTCAAACATAATCTTTTGATTTTTTGGTATTGCTAGACACTCCAACTATGTGTCCTGTTCTAGAAATGGTGTCCTGGTTCAAGAAACCCTGTGTTGTTGTGCCTTCCAGCTTCCAGTCCTGATCCTTTGGCCAGAGGTAATCCCATGCTTATCTCTAGACACTTATTCCAATCCTGACTTTTTAAACTGAGTTCTCTCCCAGAAAACTAATAGTGGATGGAAGAACTGAAAAGTCAGCCTGGTGAATAGAAGAAAGGATTATTGATATGCTGATCATTTAGAATCATGCTCCATGGTTGAAGCACTGATGTTGTATAATGATCTTGAAATATGAGAGCAACATGCAGGTATCCCAGCAACAGTGCTACAACATTGATATCTGTTCATAAACATTTCCAAGCAGTGAGAAAATCTCACCTATTGCTGGTTATTATTATAGTAGGAACTTCCTGCCCCATCTTCTTTCCCCCAACCTCAGAATGTCAATCGTTTCTTTAGGCTACATAGCTCTGGGTAGGTTGATGAAAAGTTATTCCAAGGTATGAACCAACAAAGAGCCCATATTATTTGGTCTGGCCCTTATCTCTGATGTTTGTGAGTTTGGTGCTTCCTGGTCCTGACGGAGGTATTTTTTACAGTTCTGGGATAGGTATATCAAGGAATATATCTATAAATGTTTAACAACCAACTCTCTGAAGGAAAATGTATGCAAAATACATTTATGTTTAATCTATTTATTTACATGTTCTATACCACTTTCTTAAGTCTAAAAAATGTCATCAAATCAATAAGCCATGATTTGTAGCATTTGCTAATTTTCTGAGGTGTGAATGTTCACCCTAAAAAAATTTCTATCAAGATGGCTCCAGCTCACCATTTTTTGGCTATTTTGGAAAGAAGACTTCACCTCTGTGGTCTCACTGGTTTCCTTTTAAACTGGAGGACTGAAAGTTCTGGGGGGTTGAATCTGAGCATTGACCTAAGAGGATGAGAACTAGCAATCTCTTGTTAGAAATGCAACATTTTGAGATCCTACCTTTTAAAAAATAGTATTTTATTTTTCTAAATATGTACAAAGATAGTTTTCAATATTCACCTTTGTAAAACATTGTGTTCCAAAATTTTCTCCTTCTTTTTCTTCCTATTGACCTCCAGGTCAGTAGAGAATCAAGCAAACAAATACTGCTTTTAGCCTCATTTACCTCATACCCTTCCCAAGATAGCAAACAATCTGAGATAAAGATAAATGAAGGAAAAACTATCAAGACACCCTCAGTGAGGGCAGAGACTGATTTTTTCCATTCTTTGTATCTCTACCGCTTAGAATAGTGTCTGACACTCAGTAATTGCTTCATAAAAGCTTGTTGAGTGACTGAAACATTGCCTATTTACAAAGAGCTTATTTTAACAGAAGTGCCAAGTATAAAAATAAAAATGAATAGATTCAAGTATACTTTTATGTTTATTTGAATGTATATGTAGAGAATAAACACAAAATAGTTAAGTATGAGAGAGTTGGGAAAGCAGTAGCAGCAAAGGTAAAAGCTTAATGTAAAAATATGATGCTTAAACTGCTTCTTGAAGGAAAAGAAGGATAATCTGAGGCAGGAGGCAGGCATTCCAGACAAGAAAAACAGCTCATGCAAAGGCATGGAGACATGTATTTAGGAACTCTCCAGAGTTCTTATTTCAGTTCACTAATGATTTGCTATCTGTATTCTACTCTACTATATGTGAACCAAATCAGTTCATACCAACTTTAAAAATAAAAAGTCAATTTATTGATACATTTTGTTTTGACACAATGGATATTTCCCAACACCATTACCTCCAGAAAGTGTATTCCCAACAAAAGTTAAGCAAAATCAAGTAATAGCATGATTGTAACTGATAATACAATCCTGTTATATTCCACTTTGGTTGTTTAGGGATTGTTCACAGAAAGAAAGCCCTACACCTATACTTAAGGACTATATTGAAGCTTTTGTTTGTCTTGGGTTCTGGAGACCCCTGGCTTTCTTCTGTCTTCAAATCTACCAGCCATTCCCAAAACTTTTTTGATTTGAATTTCTAGTCACTAGCACAGGATTCTGGTTTAGCTAGAGCTGCAGTGAGTCTATCAGTCATTCATTTTTTCTACCTAACTCTGTGATCTTGGGGTAACACTGAACAATCTATAGGTTCTTATTTACTTGTTAATTAATTTAAAAAACCCTTTATGGTCAGAACACAGAATCTTAGGCTGGAAAGGGACTTGAAAAATCATTTACTTCTATCTCCTCAGTTTATAGGTGAGAAATATGTGTCTTTAAGAAGTAAAACAATTCAGTAAGTGATAAGTGCAGGCCATTTTCTAGTCCTTGCTAATTCTTCATTAAGCTTCACCTAATAATTTGTTATCTGCCCTTTTCTAGAAACATTCATGTCACAGCTTGTGAAACCTAGGGCCAAACTAACCCAACAAGTTTAAGCAAGAATTTTCCACTTCATATAAAAATCATAATTTTTTTTTTGCCTGCCTTAACGGAGATGACAGAACTCCAGTTATCCCTTATCTTGACTAAGAAGAGGAATAGCAAGTGGGATAGTTGGGCATGCCAAATCCAAGGATTATCTGAAGACAATCCTGCCAGAAGTTCTGTCAACTTCCCCAGTTATATCCTTGCCTTAATTTCTCCTTTTTTTGTATTTTTTTTATCCCTAGAGTACCATTTTTTATGAGAGCAAATAAAGTCCTATTACTTCAAGCATTTTTAAAAGCCCTCAAATACAACTAAATAGACTTATTTTTAAAAATACTGATATCTTTTGTTTGTATATATCCTTAATTTCTATTGATATATATTCCTATTCCCCTATGGTCAGCCATCCCTTGTAAGGAAAAATAACAAAAAGCAAAACAGCAATTCAGCAGCACTAACATATCTGCTGAGTCTGATGGTATAATGTCCTAAATACATGGCTCCCCTCTTTGAAAAGAAAGAGTGGTGTATTTTCTTTTCTCTTTTTTGGGATGGAGTAGTATTTTAAAACATTAAAGTGCATATTTTATTGGACATTATAGCTCATAAGAGCAAGACTCCTGTATAAGGACCTAGTGAATTGTCACTGGCTCTAAGAGTAGCAAGATGGTGGCAGAAAGAAGAAATAGGATAGCACCAAAAAAGAAATTTTATTTTCATCATAATTTTGTCAGTTTGGGCCTAATGGGTATGGCTTGTGGATACCATTTCAGGAAATCACCTGTTTGCTTTTCAAGAGGTTCTTGCTCTAAGATACTAATAAAACTTTAAAAAATATTTTGATGATATATTATTTTTTCTAATTACAGGTAAAGCTGGTTTTTGACATCCATTTTTCTAAGATTTTGAGTTCCATTTTTGTCCCATCTTCTTTTACCTCCTCCCTCCCCAAGCTAGCAAGCAAACTGACATAAGTGATACATATACAATCAACTTTTAACATATTTCCATATGCATTACTTTGGGGAAGAAAGATCAGAATAAAAGGGGAAAGTCACAAGAAAACAAGAACAGCAACAAAAACCTCAACAGCAATAGAAAAAGGTGAAAATAGTATGTTTCAATCTGCATTCAGTCTCCATAGTTCTTTCTTTGGATGCAGATTTCCATCCAAAGTCTATTGGAATTGTCTTGGATCACCAAACTGCTTAGAAGAGTTAACTATCACAGTTTATCATCACAAAATCTTTCTGTAATTGTGTAAGACATGATCATTCCTTCTCTGGGTATGGATAGGATTTTTTATCATAATTCCTTCAGAATAATTATGGATTATTGTACTTCTAAGAGTAGCAATCCTCATCATTTCTCATAGAACAATAATATTTGATTACATTCATATTCTATAACTATCTCAGCCATTCCCCAATTGATGGGCATCCCCTCAGTTTTCATATTTTACCACTTTAAAATGAGCTACTACAAATATTTTTTGCCAAATAAATCGTTTCCCCCTTTTTGATTTCTTATGGATATAGACACAATGGTGGATCAAAGAGTATGCACAGCTTTTTGGGCATAGTTCCAAATTGCTCTCCAGAATGACTTGGTTCAATTCACAATTCCACCAACGATGCATTAGTGTCCCCATTTTCCCACATCCCCTCCAACATCTGATAAAATTTTAAAATCAGAGTTTCCAGTGTTGGACTAGAACCTTGAGTTTCTGTTCTTTTGGATTTGAGAAGTCATGTTCCAGTTAAACTCTATAGTCTATTACCAAAGAATTGGACTCACAGAAGACAGGTTCAATCTTGAGTCTCTCTCAGATATTTTGGTTGGATTTCTGTGCATCAATTCCCCCAGCTAATATCTAAGTTTATACAACAAAAGGGAAAAAAAGCACCATGTAAGCACTAAGGCTGTCAAAACATCAAATATAGAACAGATTATTTTTAAAAGTCAGTTAACCCTCCCTAGAAAACCAAGGATTTATTAATTAGTTCAGTTCCTCTTTTCAGGTTAATAGGTTTTTTCTTCCCAAGGATCAACCCAGTCCTCTAGATTTGAACTATATTGCATTCTTCCATGTCCCTCCTTATTTCAATAAAGGGCAAGAATTTGTGGTCAGTAGAGAATCAAGCAAACAAATACTGCTTTTAGCGTCATTTACCTCATTCTAGGGATCTATAACCTATAAGTTATTCCAGACTTTTTTTTACCATCTTGGGATGGGAAATTAACCAATTTAAGTCTAAATAAGGAACTTTGTGTATACTTTCTATCTTGTTTTCTTTGGTGTTTTGAGACCAAATTCATCTCAAGCACTCTCTTCACCATCAAAAGTGCTATCATAACAAAATGTATCTGCATAGGTTGCAGTACCATTCTCTCCATCCCTTCTAATCAGGAATGATTTTCATTTATATATTCTTATGGATCCTCAATAGAAGATCTGAAAGAGGCCTTCCTTTGGGTCTTTATGTTTCGTGAATATTAGCACATAGACTATTTCTCTATGTGGCCAATTCATTTCATTTTCCAGTGATATGCTTCATGGAAAAGTTTTTTTTTCCCCCATCTTCATAGAATCATAGATTTAGAGCTGAAAGTGATCTTAGAGGTTCAACCCACTCATTTTACAAAAGAAGAAACTGAGACTCAGAGAGGCTAAGTAACTTGTTTAGAATGACTTAGAAAGTATCAGAGGCAGGATTTCACTCATGGTCTTCTACTGATAAAATGGCAGTCCATATAAAGATCTCTCCATTGTTCTTTACATCACTCACAGTTTCTGTTCTTCTTTGATGAAATGGCATAGTAATTAGAGTGCTGAAGTAGGTAGTGGAAACACATTGTTTCATGACTCAGTTCTGACACTATCTTTGGAATATTGGATGATTCATTTAATCTTTCTGACCTCAGTTTACCCAATGAGTAAATTAAGGATGATAATAGTCTAACTACTCAAATGAGGTAATGTGTATAAAATATCACAAAATTTAAGGGACTACAAATGACAGTTATTATTATTGTTATTATATGATTCAGAGCCATAATTTATTATCATGACAACACTGACATTAAAAATGGAATTTTTTTCTTGGGGAAGTGTTGTTCAACTTCTCATTTATAATCTACATAGCTCTCCTGCTCTCATAAAACAAAAGGGAATAGATGACTCATAGCATAAAAGAGAGGTTGGGAAAACATAGACTGAGGTAGAAGAAAATTAAACTTATTTTCATACCCCCCAATTGATTTTGATATATACATAATTCCATTTTAAACTCTAATAGAGGAGAAAATGGCAATAACATTTAAAATTTCCTGGGATACCAAAGTTCTATGAAATACAATTTAAGAAGTGCTGATCTAGTTGAATCCCGTAATTTTATAGGAAACTGAACTTCCAAAAGGAGAGATGGCTTGCTTAAGCTGACACTATTATTTAGTGGCAGAACCCCAAATAAATACCAAGTACTCTTTCCAGATAGTACAATAACCATGGCTGGTCAGCCATGATTTTTTTTTCCAACCAATTTTATTTGCCCCAAAACTATCTTGACACAGAACACGTCAAGAGGTCTATGACTTTTGGTTTAAATGCCCCTTCCACTGCTTACCATGATGCAGGCTGAGAAAGATGAAGAAAGAGCTCTTTCCTTCCCTATCTCAAGCCTTGGAGTTGGGGGGAGGGCAATGCTTTATCATTCTTGAACTAAAGTACTACCCCCACAATCTGCACCCAGCATGTTTTGCATTGGTTTTTCTCCTAAAAGAGCATCTTTATTGGATCCATCAGTAAATCCAGCTGTGGGATAACCACTTCAAACAAGAACACATCACCACCCTCTATGGAGGGTGAATGCTGTGAAGTGAAAGGAAATAACCTAGAATTTTCTAGATGTGGGATGGTATGGGGGTGGGGAGAGAAGGCTTACACTTTTATTCAATTATTGTTTCAGCTGCTGTCTATATTGCTTATAAAATTCAGCTCACATTCCTCTCTTCCCTGAGCTCTTCATTGACAAAAAATCCCATCTCCATTAGCTGACTGAGAAACTGGTTTCTACTGCCAATGTTATTTGATGTCCAAAAGCAGAGTGAGGGGATGCCAAGATCTCTTACTCCACATTTATCTCTTCATTATTTCTGACATAGATATTCATAATGTCATTGCAGATTTAATAGATGATAATGGTAATACAATTCTAGTGTATTAGGTGCAATCTTGGTCTACGAGTCTAAACTTTTAATATAAAACAGATATATCATACATGGAGGGTAAATGAGCCCGAACGAGGCACCTCACAATGGGCATCACAATGGCTCTGCTGTCACAATAGTAAAATGGACTTTTCATTACCCTGTGTGATTGGCATCTTTTTGTGTCCATTCATGGCTGAAAAATCCAGTGTTGAAAAAAAAAAGAATAACTGTGAGACAGAGAATGCTGAGAATTTCTCCTAGTGAGGCAGTGGAGAATTTATAGATTATAGATGTTGAGATGTTGTCAATTATTTCAGAAGGTATAAAACAATGTACAAAAAACCCAACAACACACTACTGTCAGATTGTAAGTAATATTTAATTTGCATATCCTCAATATCTCTGAGGAAATTGAGGAAAACAGAAATCAAGGGAAGTATTGAAATTTATAAAATGACTCAATGGCAAGACTTAATGCCAGAACTAGAATTCAGGCCTCCTGACTTTTAATCCAAGGATCCATTTGTTTTATTCCTGTAATTCACTCACCTTTAATAAATCTCAATTGGTCATTGCCTGACCAAGAAACATTCTCAGGTTTTGTAATGCCAGAAGGAATAGTTTGCCTACCTTTTCTTCCACCTGCTGGAAGAACTTGGCATGCTGGTGCTTCCTATTGTTTTTTTTTTTTTTGTTTTGTTTTGTTTTGCTTTTTTTTTGATGCTACAAGTTCAACTTTCAGAGCTATATAAACCAATATCCAGGTATTTTTCTCTTCCCTCACCTAAATCCTCAGAAATAGCATACCAATCTTATTTTAGGTATTTTGAATAGTTTAATATTAAGTGCTAAATACATTTGTATTACAACATATTTCATATTTGTGAAAATAGTATGCATTTCTGAAAAAACAAATGAATATCTGACAGCAAGAATTTTCAGTCAATTTAACTTCTACTTATGTTATCTCCATACAGAAAAGTTCCTGAAAGATTTGTTGATGCCCAGTTCAATGCTTTTTTTTTATTATTATATAATGATGCATCCTAAGTTATAGCAAAAAATAAAAGGGGTACATTTTATATAGATCTCTTTAGTCAATTTGAACACTTAAAAGAAATTGCACCCAGCTCTTTTTGAATCCCCTTTTCTTCTCTCTGGCTAAACTTCTCCTATTATTTTTCATCTTATTTCTAAGGTTCAGCTATCCCACTGCTAGGATCAGTTCTCAGTAAGCAGTCCAGCCAAAAATTTAGGTGTCTTCTTGGTCAGTAATTAATGGCAACATTTTAGGCCTGCTTAAAATATATTCTGAGGACAGCCAGATGGCCCAAAGAAGTTGGGAACTGGGAGTACCTCCCTGGAGTTGGAAATACTCGATTTCAAATCTTATCTCAGACACTCTAGCAGAGTCAAGATGGCAGATTAAGGGTTGCCATTAAACTGAACTCTCTAAATACCCTTTTCTAATAACTTTAAAATAATGCCTCATATCAAATTTTGGAGCAGCCGAGCACCATGCAAGGAAAACACAAAAAGTTAAGGTGAGAGATTTTTCTGACTTAAGAAAAGAGGAAGGAAAAGTCTACCATTTCAGAGTGTAGGTCTAGTGTTTCGCACACATGGAAACAGCAGCAGCAACAGTACCAATTTTGGGAACTCTTGGTCTAGAGATGGTGAGTGGATTAGACAACTACTCAAAAAAAAATTTCAGGTGGCCCTTTGCTGGTCTTGGATACAGTTAGTGCTGATTAACAACTCTTTTGCCAATATATAATTCTGGGGTAGTTGACATTCTAGGGTGGAGAGGAGCATTGGGGATGAGTAACAAGGAATTAGGGATTCTGGTTGTAGCACTAAAGCAGAGAGGATTGTTAGAATGTACAGCTGCATACTAGGGGAGAGATCCTTCTTTGGTAAGGATCAAAGGAAAAAACAGGAAACCAAAGGCCACACCTCTCCTAGGATCACATTACTTTGGAAGTACCAGAAACTCAGAGGTCCCCAAAACTAGCTCTGAAAACAGTGGTTTGAAAAACTCTGAAGCTTGGAACAATGCTTCCCTACCCTTAGGTGATCAGATTATAACTTTAATATAAAGTTCCAAGTCAAGAAATAGGGTGGGAAAATGAACCAACAGCAAAGAATTTGAGCATGAAAAGCTACTACAGTACCAGGGAAGATAAAAAAATAAACTCAAAAGGAGACAACACTGTGAAAATAGCTACAAAAATAATCTAAAAAAGTGCTAATTGAACTCAAACCCAACAAAAATTCCTGGAAGAGTTAACAATAGTAATAGAAGAAAAAAATGAAAAAAAGAAATGTGAATGATGCAAGAAAAATTGTGAAAAGATAATAAATGGCTTAGGGCAAGAGGCACAAAATACTGAAGAAAATAACCTAAAAACAGGATTAGCCAAATGGTAGAAGAAGCATAAAAATCCACTGAAGACAAAAATTCCTTAAAGAACTAAATTGATCAAATAGAAAAAAAAAGTATTCAAAAATTCACTGAAGAAAAGAACTCCTTAACAAGCAAATAATCAAATAGGAAAAATATCCTTAAAACAAATAATAGTTCCAAAGACTAAAAAATGAAATAAACCTCCTTTTAGGAGGACAGGCAGGACTCCAGAGGGTAGAATTTTGCATTTATTTTCAGATATGGCTATTATAT
Source organism: Myrmecobius fasciatus (assembly GCA_023553655.1). Taxonomy (NCBI): domain Eukaryota; kingdom Metazoa; phylum Chordata; class Mammalia; order Dasyuromorphia; family Myrmecobiidae; genus Myrmecobius; species Myrmecobius fasciatus. The sequence continues at coordinate 72,998 of JAJPUD010003492.1, forward strand.
AAATTTCTTTATGTAGTTTATGCTTAATAGTTTTTCTTTATTACAATTGTGAATGTATGTGAAGCATGGTATGTTTTTGACAAGGGAAGGGAGAAAATTTCAGAAATGGAGGTGAAAAATGGAAAAATGTTCCATCTCTCAACTTGAGTTTTCACACAGAGAATAAAAGTATGATTTCCTTACCCTGCCCCTGAAAATTATTCCTTAAAAATTAGAATTGGAAAAGTTCAAGAAAGCAAAATAAAAAAATAAAACAAGAGAGAAAATGTGAAATATTTCATTGGAAAAGCTACTGACCAAAAATAGATTGAGGAAAAATTTAAGAATTACTGTATTACTTGAAAGCCATGATAGAAAAAAAAAAAGAGAGCCTAGACATCATCTTTTTCAAGAAATTGCTTGATATTCTAGAACAAGAAGGTAAAATAGAAATTGAAAGAATGTATCAATCCTCTCCTTCAAGAGATCTCAAACAAAACAAAACAAAACAAACAAACAAACAAACAAACAAACAAAAAAAACAACTCCCAGTAATTCAAATTCCAGAGCTTCCAGGTCACATAGAAAATACTTCAAGCAGCCAGATTTAAATAATATGGAGCCATAATCAGGAGCACACAAAATTTAGTAGTTTCCACATTAAAGGAGCAAAAGGCTTGGAATATGATATTATAGAGGGCAAAGGAGCTACAATTACCACCCAAAATTACATACCAAACAAAACTAAGTGTAATCCTACCTGAGAATAATGAATATTTAATGAAATAGAGGACTTTCAAACATTCCTAATGAAATATAGAAAATTCGACAATCATGTAGAAAACTCAAAAGTAGCATAAAAATATAAACATGTAAGAATAATTATAAGGGACTTGACAAAATTAAACAGTTCATATTCTGATATGGAAAAATGACACATGTAACTCTTAAGAACATCATTATTAGGACAGCTAAAAGGACTTTATGTAGACAGAGGGCATAGGTGTGAATTGATTGTTCAAATTATTTCCAAAAAAAAATGAAAGGGGGGAGAAAAAGGGATGCACTGGAAGAAGGAGGAAAGAAGAGGTAAAATGGGAAAAATTTCCTTGAATAAAAGAGACATGAAAAGAAGAGCTTTTTCAGTGGAGGGGGAAATGACATTATGGTGGCTGTCAGGGCTTGAACATTAGTCTCATTAGAACTGGCTCAAAAAAAGAAGAATATATACATATGTGTGTGTGTGTGTGTGTGTGTGTGTGTGTGTGTGTGTGTGTGTGTGTAGATACGGTTTACCCAACAGAGAAATAGAAGGGGAAGGAAATGAGAGAAAGGGGGAGAAATAACAAAGGGGAGGACAAATTAAGGGAGGTAGTGGTTAGAAGCTAAATAGACTTTTGAGAAAGGAAAGAAAAAAAAGAGAGAGAAGGAGAGAGAAACAGAAGATAATGGGATGGAGGGGATACATAGTAATCATATTTGTCAATGTGAATGGAATAAATGATATGTTTTGTTGTTGTTTTTATAAGAGACACATTTGAAACAAATAACAGAGTTAAAGAATTTAATATGTTTCAGATGAAGCAAAAAATTAGGAGGGATAGTAATTAAGATTTCAGATAAAGCAAAACCAAAAATAGTACTAATTAAAAGATTACATTTTGTGAAAAGGGATCACAAACAAGGTAGTAAGATGAACATTTTTACAGCAATTTTCTCTGATAAAGACCTAATTTCTCAAATATATAATAAGTATAAAGCTGATTCAAATTCATAAAAATAAGAACTATTCCTCAACTAATAAATGATCAAAGAATATGAACTGGCAGTTCTCAGAAGAAAATTTCAAAGCTATCTATAGTTATGTAAAAATGCTTTAAATCACTATTGATTATAAATTAAAACAACTCTGAAGTACCACCTTATATCTACCTATTAGAATTGACAATGCTAGAGAAGATGAGGAAAAAATAAGTACACATATATTCCTGGTGGAGTTGTGAAGTGGTCCAACCATTCTGGAAAATAATTTGGAACTAGCCTAGAGTCTATAAAACTGTGCATACTCTTGAATTTAGCAATAGCACCTTCAGGTCTCTTTCCTCAAAAGATCAATGAAAAAGACAAAGAATCTATATATACAAAAACAATTATAGCAGCTCTTTTTTATGGTAGCAAAAAATTGGAAATTGAGGGGATGCTCATCAATTGGAGAATGGCTGAACAAGTTAAGACATATGATTGTCATGGAGTACTATTATGCTGTAAGAAATGATGAGGGGATTATTTCAGAAAATTATGACAAGACCTATATGAATTGATTCAAAGTGAACTGAAAACTGGGAAATCACTGACAGTAATAACAATGTTGTCATAATCATTAACCATGAAAGACTTGACTTCTCTGATCAATACATGATCCAAGACAATCCCAAAGAATTCATGATAGAAAAAAGAGAACTGATAAATTGTGAATAGAAAATGTAGTATAATTTTCTCACTTTATTTTTCTTTCTTTTTTGGCATATGGCTAATATGAAAATATACTTTGCATGGTTTCATATGTGTAATTGCTACCATAATGCTTTCTCATTCAGTGGATTCAGGTAAGAATTTTCTTCAGACTAAGATCAGTAAGTAGAGAAGAGGTTATTTGAAGAATTTGATAAAGCCCTCTATTAATTCTAAGGATTCTCACAGAAAGAGTGCTGGGTTGGGAGAATACATACATGCATACATACATACACATATGTACACACATGTATACATACATATAAAATTTTAAATTCATAATTTATTTTAGCACTTTTTACTTTTTAAATTTTGAGTTCCAAATTCTTTTTTTTTCCTTTCCTAGAACTAAAAGTGACTTTTTTCAGATTCTTCAATTAACTTCATCTTTACTTACTGATCTTCTGAATCCAATAAATGAGAAACAACCTGACTTCACTAATCTCTCCAAGAATTCTTCCCTTTGAGTTTCCGATTATCTAACTAAAATGTCATGCTTAATTTGAGCTTTTTGCTTACAGATTTTAAAATTTCAGTTTTTTGGGAAACTCCTTCTCTTTCATCTTTGACCCATACTTTTTGTCCTGTTTGTTTTCTAAATAATTCTGCTATATGCTTTCAGGGTTAGAAATATCTTTGTTGATGAAATTTTCTTTACCTTGTGGACCCAGGAAAGTCATCTGGACATCTTTTCCTTAGGAAACCTATGTCTCTGCTCCCAACTGTCCCTTTGGCTAAGTGTCATCTTTCCTTTTTTTTGGAGCCAGGTTCAGCCATGTTGGCAGGCAGCCTGGACTCTCCTTCCAATCTTTGTTTTTCCTTTTTGAAGCTTTGAATTCCACTGTTATCTTCCCAGGAGGTTCTTATTTCTAGCCTTGAGTGTATCCAATTCATTGTTAGAACTGTAATACTCCCTTGTTCCCATCCACTGTCAGTAACATTGTCTTTTTCTCACTTAGCTCCATATACCCTCTGAGTCTCAGGATTTCTCCCCTGAGGAAAGGCTTTCAAGACTCCATGTTCTACAATAATAAAATCAAATAGTGTTGATTTCACCAGCCTCCACCCTAAGCTCCAAGCTGTGAAGTAAAAGGAACATAGAGACCTTAGATAGCCAGATTCAAATGGCTTTCTGTAACTTTGGGATAATTTGTCCTTTTTTGGTTTTTATTTTCTAATAGTTTCCCCTTACTTTATCTAACAAGGGTAAAAATTGAGACTTGAAAGGAAAACTTATTATTGTGGTAAAAAACATAACAAAAAATCTTTTGCAATATCCGATAATCTCAAAATACAATAATATATCTTGCAAAACCATAAGATCTCTAGCAGTTTTATAACTGATCAATTTTCCACCCAAGTTTACAAGAAAAATAAAGTCTGTTCTGGTCCATAAATCAACATTTCTTAGGATTCTGGCAAACCTAGTTTTTTCCTTCCCTGAAGGTAACTAATTCAAACAAAAAGTTGTAAAAAAGAATCAACTAATTTCATAAAACTAGATCAGCAAATCCAACACATGGAAACTAATTTACATCATTGGATTTGCTAAAACATAATGACCACTTGAAGCAAAGTAAGATCCCCTTTAGTTTTAGAAATGAAATAAAATAAAATGCTTGAAGGGGAGAAAATGGTAGGGTCCTGTAGTGAATAAATAAGTTTAAGTAGAAGGAAGCTAGAGATAAAAATAAAAAGGGAATTGAGTATTTTCCATTGGCAGGTAGGATGGAATCACAGTATGAACTATCTAAGCCTCTACTTTTATTTATTGATGAAAAAAACTGAAATAGAGAAATGAAGTAACTTGCTCACAATGATATACTAAGTTAGTAGCAGAAAGAATACCAAATGTTAGGTCTCTTAACTCCCAATCTAGTACAATTTGTTGCAGGCCTTAAGGTACCAAATTCTTTGTCCTAATAAATAATTGTCCTTAAATACCTACAACTTATTCTATCGGGTGCTAAGGTTACAAAGATTTTAAGACATAATCTCTAAAGAGTGAGGAGAGAATCATCATTCAGGGATAGGGCAGTTGAAGAAGGCTTAATGGAAGGAATTGAACTTGAGCTAGTGTTTGTGGATTGGGTAAAACTTAAAATACAGAAGTGAAAAGGAAATGTGGAGTGTAGAATAAAAGATGTGAGCAAAAATGCCAATGGTAGAATGTAAATGCCAGAATGCATATGTATATGAGCAGACTAGTCTGGTTGGAGAGAAAATTCAGGAAAAAAAGGATAGAAAGTCATTTTTGAGATATTGAATGGGTCTGTATTGTAAAAGACCTTTAATAGTAGGTTAAGGAGTTTTGATTTTATTGTAAGAAAATTGAGAGATAGTTGAAGGTTACTAGAATTTAGGTACAGAAAAAATAGAGCACAGTTCTATTAGAAGACTGGAGTTCAATTACCATTCTACGACAAACTAACTATATATCCTGGAGACAAGTTATTATATCTCTGTGACCTGAGGCTTTTTTTAATCTATAATATGGGGAAAATAATCTCTATCTTGCCCACTTCTCCAGGTTATTATCAATGATCAAATGAAGTCATGAGTTGCTTTAAAATATAAGAAATAATAGAATCATAGTAAAAGAACTTTTAGAGGTACACTAAAGATAAAATTATTTTCTTTTTGTTTTCTTTTAATATCAACCTCAATTCACAAATATCTATCCCCCATTCCCTATCCAGAGAGTCATACAAAAAACTGAAAAAAGAAAAAAGAAGCATCTCAACAAAACTAATCCAGCGGCTTATATGATATTCTATCCCTATTTCTGCAAAGAAAGGGAAGAACATTATCTTATACCTTCTTTAGTTTTAAGCTTGGTCTTTAACATTACAGTGTTTGGTTTCCATTTTTTATTCCCTCCATTTGCATTCTTGTAGTCATGGATTTAAATAAATCTTGAAGGAACCTAGGGAAGCCAAATAGCAAAGCTGAAGAGAGAAAGTATTCCAAGACTGGGAAAACAACCAGTGAAAAGGTATTAGGGGTGGTGTATTGTATTCAAGGAATAGCAAGAAGGCAATTGTAGCAAGGATCTAGAGTGTGTAGGGAGTAAAGGAAAGGTGGGAAGGGCTAGGTGGTGAAAGATTTTAAATGAAAGAGATTTTATGTTTGATCCTAAAAATAATTGGGAATTACTACAATTTATTAAATGGGAGAGAGAAATGGTCATATTTGTGCTTTAGGAAAATCACTTTGACAGCAGAGTAGGGGATGGATTGGAGAAGAGATAGACTTGAGACAGACCAATTGGAAGACTATTAAAGTAGTCCCGGAGTGGGTTAATTAGGGGCCTGACTGCTCCTGAGGGGGTGAGTGGAGAGGAGGGGGCTGTATGAAAATGCTGTGAAGGAAGAAATGAAAAGTCTTGGCAATAGATCCTTGTCAGTGTATATATCTTCTTTTTCTTTTACTGTATTCTTCATATGTATTGTCTCTTTAAACATGCATATTTGACTACATCAGTATACCCCAGTTTCTTTAGCTGTTCATTAACTGATGGACATAAAGTTTATTTCTAGTTCTTTGCTACTAAAAAAAAATGCTGGTTTTGATAGTTTGGTGAAGCCTTTCTTCCCCCCCTTTTTTTTTAAACCTGCTAAGGATTTGCAACATCTTTAACAATATAGAAAGCTCATAATTGAATGGCAATAGTCCGTAATCAATGTGATTCTCTTTTCTCTCTGACAGCTCACACCCTCCAGATTGGAGCATCATATGATGGATTGGTTTTATCTCTAAAGGAGAGTTTCTTTTGGTATTTATCTGGGGACTTGGACTCCTATAAAAGGGAAACATTTATGGGATGCTAAATTGGCACTTTCTTTTCTTAAAGGATTTACACATTCTGACTTGTAATAGTGGATTATGAAGGCCAGGAATTGTGACCTTCCCTAATTGTGGATTCAGTCTCTTGCTACTACTCTTCTCAGCACTGCAGCCAAATGTATGATCTTTTTCTCTTGACAAAAATTGTACCACTTAGAAACTTAGCCTTCTTTCAGAGTACCCCAGATCTTTAAAGTCCATCCCTGTGGGCCACCCCTGAGGCTAACACTGCCCAAGCAATTCCCCTTTCTTTAATTAAGAGGTTTAGGAAAAACATTATTCAGGAATTCCCTTCTTGGGACATTTTGGTGAGCACATGTGCTTCTTCTTCTTCTTCTTTTTTTTTATTAAAGCTTTTTATTTGTATAACATATGTATGGGTAGTTCCCCAGCATTGATCTTTACAAAGCTTTCCATTACAACTTTTACCCCCAGTCCCCTCCCCTCACCTAGATGGCAGGAAGTCCACTACATGTTAATAATGTTGAAATACTTGACAAGTTGTGCAAGAAAAATCCTATCTACAAGAAAAAAAAAAAAAGAAAATCAGAGAGAGGCAACACAATGCAAGCAAA
>JAJPUD010003492.1:84908-99969 GCA_023553655.1 Myrmecobius fasciatus
GGTCAAGCCCTAATTTCTTCCACACTAGTTTCCAATTTTCCCAGGAGTTTTTGCTGAATACTGAGTACTTATCCCAAAAGCTGGGGTCTTAGGGTTTATCAAACACTAAATGGTTAAGATTATTGCCTAGATTGTCCTGATAACTTATCCTATGCTACTGATCGACTGCTCTATTTCTTAGCCAGTACCAAATGGTTTTGATGACCACTGCTTTATAATATAGTTTTAGATCTGGTACAGCAAGGCCACCTTCATCTGCCTTTTTTTTCATTAATCCCCTTGAAATCCTTGACCTTTTGTTCTTCCAAATGAACTTTGCTACTATTTTTTCTAGATCTGTAAAATAATTTCTTGGGAGTTTGATTGGTATGGCACTAAATAAGTAGATTAGTTTGGGTAGCATTGTCATTTTTATTATATTCACTCTGCCTACCTATGAGCACTTAAGTTTTTCCAATTGATTAGGTCTGATTTTATTTGTGAGGAAAGTGTTTTGTAGTTTAGTTCCTATAGTTTCTGACTTTTCCTTGGCAGATAGATTCCCAAATATTTTATCCTATCATCTGTTATTTGGAATGGAATTTCTTTGTGTATTTCTTGCTTCTGAACTTTGTTGGTAATATATAAAAATGCTGATGATTTATGTGGATTAATTTTGAATCCTGCAACTTTGCTAAAGTTGTGAATTGTTTCTAGTAGTTTTTTAGTTGAGTCTCTAGGGTTCTCTAAGTATACCATCATGTCATCTGCAAAGAGTGATAATTTGGTTTCTTCATTACCTACTCTGATTCCTTTTATCTCTTTTTCTTCTCTTATTGCTGAAGCTAACATTTAACTAAAGGCTTATCTATTTTGTTGGTTTTTTTGTGGAACCAACTCTTAGTTTTGTTTATTAATTCAATAGTTTTCTTATTTTCAATTTTATTAATTTCTCCTTTTATTTTTAGAATTTCCAATTTGGTATTTAATTGAGGGTTTTTAATTTGTTCTTTTTCTAGTTTTTTTAAATAATAAGCACAATTTGTTGATCTTTTCTTTCTCTATTTTATGCAAGTAAGCATCTAGAGATATAAAATTGCCCCTTATAACCCTTTTGGCCGTATCCCACAAATTTTGGTATGTTGTCTCCTTATTGTCATTTTCCTGGATGAAATTATTGATTGTGTCTATGATTTGCTCTTTCACCCATTCATTCTTCAGAATTAGATTATTTAATTTCCAATTAACTTTTGGTCTATTTTCTCCTGGCCTTATATTGCATGTGATTTTTATTGCATCATGATCTGAAAAAGATGCATTTACTATTTCTGCCTTTCTGCATTTGATTTTGAGGTTTTTATGCCCTTACACATGGTCAATTTTTGTATAGGTTCCATGGACTGCTGAGGAAAAAAACTCTCTACTCTCTCCATTCAACTTTCTCCATAGATCTATCATACCTAACTTTTCTAACAATTGGTTTATCTCCCTAGTTTCTTTCTTGTTTATTTTGTGGTTTGATTTATCTAATTCTGAGAGAGCAAGCTTGAGATCCCCCACTAGTATAGTTTGGCTGTCTATTTCTTCTTGCATCTCTCTTAATTTCTCCCCTAGGAATTTGGATGCTATTGCACTTGGTGTGTATATATTTAGTATTGATATTGCTACATTACCTATGGTATTAATAAAATATAGTTTCCTTCCTTATCTCTTTTGATTATATCTATCTTGGCTTTTACTTGATCTGAGATAAGGATTGCTACCCCTGCTTTTTTTTTGTTCACCGGAAGCATAATAGGTTCTGCTCCAGCCTTTTACCTTCATCCTATATGTGTCACTATGTTTTAGATGTGTTTCTTGTAGACAACATATTGTGGGATTCTGTTTTTTAATCCAGTCTGATATCTGCTTCTGCTTTATGGGAGAGTTCATCCCATTCACATTCACAGTTAGAATAACTAATTCTTTATTTCCTGCCATCTTATTTACCTAGGTTATGTTTTTCCCTTTCCTTTCCCCTTTCTCCCTTCCCCCCTCTTCAGTACTTTGCTTTTGATGACCCTCTCCCCCAAACAATACTCCACCCTTTAGATCCCCTCCCCCTGTTTTTACTCCTTTCCCCTGATTCTTCTATTTTCCCTTCTATTAGTTTATCCCTGTCTTTTCCTCCTTTCCCTCCCACTTTCCTCTAGCAACAGACAAGTTTCTATGTGAAATAAAGTGTCTGATATACACTTTTAGAACCCAACCTGATGAGAGTAAGATTTACACAATGCTCATCTCCCTCCCCTCTTTCTCTCAATTATATCAGGTTTTTTTTGCCTCTTCAAGCGATTTTATCTTGTTTTTACCTCCTTTTTTTTAGATCTTGTTTTACCACCTTTTCCCTCTTTTCCCCAGTATGACAACCTTTCCCCTTCTAGTTTTCTTTTTTCATATTATCAAAGTAATATTTAGTTAATTATACTCCCAAACTTTAAGTATCCCCATAGTAGAAATAAAGTTCTCAAGAGTCCTTTCCTTTTTACCTTTTTATGCTTCTCTTGATTTCTGTGTTTGGATGTCGAATTTTTTGTTCAGATCTGGTCTTTTCATTAGAAATAGGTGAAATTCACCTATATCATTGAATGACCATCTTCTTCCCTGGAGGATAATGCTCATTCTAGCTGGATAGGTTATTCTTGGCTGTAATCCAAGTTCCTTTGCCTTTTGGAATATCTGGTTCCAGGCCCTTCGATCCTTCAATGTGGAGGCTGACAGATCCTGTGTGATTCTAATTATTGATCCTCGGTATTTGAATTGTTTCTTTCTAGCTGCTAGCAGAATCTTTTCCTTGGTGTGATAGTCCTGAAATTTAGCCATGATATTCCTTGGGGTTTTAATTTTGGGGTCTCTTTCAGGAGGTGATCGGTGAATTCTTTCAATGGTGATTTTTCCTTTTGATTCTACAATCTCAGGGCAGTTTTCTTTCAGGATTTCCTGGAAGATAGTGTTTAGATTCTTTTTTTCATCATGGCTTTCAGGAAGTCCAATAATCTTTAGATTGTCTCTCCTATATCTATTTTCCAAGTCAGTTGTTTTTCCTAGGAGGTATTTCATATTTTCTTCTAATTTTTCATTTTTTTGTTTTTGTTTGACTGATTCTTGAAGTCTTATTGAGTCATTCATTTGCATTTGTTCAATTCTTACTTTTAAAGTGTTTTCTTCAGTTACCTTTTTAAGCTCCTTTTGTAACTGGCCAATTGAATTTTTTTGTTCATTGCACTCTTTTTCCACTTCACTAATTTAATTTTTCAATAAATTGGTGTCTTTTTCATATCTCTTTTGCAGGGCATCATATCCTTCTTGCACTGATTTCAATTTATTTTCCCATTTATCCTCCAGCTCTCTTATGAGGTTCTTTATGCAATCTTCCAGAAAGGCCTTTTGAAAAGGGGACCAGGGGGCAGCTAGGTGGCGCAGTGGTTAGAGCACCAGCCCTGAAGTCAGGAGAACCTGAGTTCAAATCTGGTCTCAGACACTTCCTAGCTGTGTGACCCTGGGCAAGTCACTTAACCCCAAATGCCTCACCAAAAAAAAAAAAAAAAAAGAAAGAAAAGGGGACCAGTGATGGTCCTTAATAATTTCCTCTGGGGTTTTGTCTAAAGGAACCTCAGGATCTAGGGTCATCCCTTCTTTCGCTCAATAAAAGCTGTCTATGGTGAGAGCTCTCTTTTGCTTCTTCATTTTTTTAGACAGCATGGATTTCTCTTTCAGGCTGGGAAAAAAATGGTGGCTGAAGATCTTTGCCCTGGGGCACTTCGGTGAATTAACTTAAGGTGGGGCTGGTGGGGGCTAGGACTAAGTCCCAGTTACTCCTTAAACAAGGCAAGTCTGCTAGAGCACCTGCCCCCAATCAGGGCAGAGTGTCCCTAGTACCTCAGATAAACACCAGGTGTTTGGAGTTTCTGCTAAGATGAGCTGAGTCCCACCCTCACTTTTGGCCTAGACCAAGTCCACTGTTTATCCCTCTGTCCGAGTTAGACAAAGCTGATATGAAGTTCTTCAGAAAGCAGTGTCCAAATATTTCTGGATTCGTTGACTTGAAGATCAGTTCAGAGGCTTATTTTATTGTTGGTTTGAGGGAAGATCGGAGGAGGACGCAGAGAGTCATGCTTTCACTCTGCCATCTTGGCTCTGCCGCACATGTGCTTCTAATGTAAGACATTCATTTAATGACTTTTGTGGGAAAAAACACTATCTCTCCTTCCCTTCTCCCTGTTACTATCTACCATGGACCTTTCCAGAAGAAAATTTGAATAAGAAAAAGTGGATGGCAGTTACTTTTTATCATTCCACACAAAGTTTCCCATAAGAGTTCAAGTTGTCAAGAGTCCCAGCCAATTATTTTGTCCCAGGAGTAGTCCTCAGTAGTAAAAAGCCCATTCTCAAGGAACTATCAAAGGTATATTTATTCTTTCTATAGGGTGACAGAATCAAAAGTTCCAATGACAAAGAAATACCATTCTGGATGCTCATAAGACTCATCAGGAAATTGGATCCTAGTATTGGCATCCTAGACTGTGTTATGGATCCATACATCTTCTCTTTTTGTAAGCATTTAATTAATTCTAAAGATTCATAATGCCATTGGTACATAGATTTGGAGTTCAAAGGATCTTGGAATTAATTTAGTCCAAGTCTCTCATATTAAATGATAATACCCTGAGCAAGGATTCAAACGAAGGTTTTCTGACTAAATACAGCATTTTCTCCATTATTCTCCTACTACTTAGGAGTATTTAAAGGTAAGGGGCACAGTGATTTTCTTACCATGGTACTCTCCCTAGTAGTAGGTAACTCTCCTTATAAGCCAACATTACACTCAATGATAGGCATTAACCTTTCACATCCCTTTTGATGATTTCAGTGCTTTGGGAAACTAAAATGTATTTCTAATACCCAAAAAGTTTGTGAACCCAGCTAGTGTTGGGTTTATTATTTCTGGCATGATTTTTTTTTTCTTAAAGGGCATAGCAAGCTACCTTTAGGGGAATAGTTAAGCATATAGATATATTATACATATAAATACATCTATACACACATAAGTAAAAAAGGCATTCTTTGAAGTTTAATGGTCAAAATAGGCTATATGTATGTGTATATACATATGTATATGTATATATGTATCTATATATATATGGATAGGTATACATTTATGCAAATCTCTCTCTCTCTCTCTCTCTCTCTCTCTCTCTATTTCCCTCTCTCTCTTTCTCTGTGTCTCTCTCTGTCTCTGTCTCACTCTCTCTCCCCTGTTCTGTCCATTAAACCTTAGAGAATGGTGAGGCTGGAGCAAAGGGCAGGGAAGGAAAAGTGGAAGTAGATTGGAAAATCTAGCTCCTATCTGGGGCTGTTAAGGAGACTGACCAGTTTAGCTGATCTTTTTTATTCATGGTGAAGTCACTCTTTTGGGAGGCTGCAGGCTTCCCATCTTGAGTTACGACTTCCCTTTGAAAGGGGGGAAATTGGGTTTTCACGTCAGAAGAAAATATTCTTGACAGTTCCGAGTGCTCCACAGGAGTTTTTCAAGTCCAAGATGTGCAGTTGAGTAGATTAGGCAGCTTGCTTCACTGTGTTGACAGTCATTCACTCTTGTTGCTTAATCCAAACCCAAGCTGTTTTGTAGCTAAAAGTTGTTGCTGGAAATAAAAGGGAATCACTTCTGCAGATGCATTATCTCTGTTCAACATGGGCCTAGACCATGAATGCTCAGTCCCTCTGGTATAAAATGAAGGAAGGATTTCTTTCAAAGTGTGGCTAAGTCCACTTGGGTCTCCCCAGAGGATAAGGTTCCATTTATTCTGCAGACTGACATAATCATAATAGCCACTAAGGCATCTTTCTTTACATTTTATGACTGTTCTTTTTTTTTTTTTTTTTTTTTTTTTTGGCTCTCTCAGAACTTGAGAATGTAGATTGATGAATTGGTTTCTGGATGTCAGAATAAAGTCATGTCAGTAATGGAACAATCAGATATGTGGCTCCTTCTCTTAAAAGTGTATTCATTGAAAATAACCCATAGAAAAATAAAATTCCATGGTTCTCATCATTGTAGACAAGCCTCAGAAAAATACTTATTTTGTATTTTGTACAAAGATCTATGGTCTCATTGGTATGGGGATTCCCTTCACAACACAGGTTAACAAAATAATGAGTAATCATGTGTATATGGCACATTAATATTTCACTTTAATAGTTACATACATGATTTCAGTTGACCTTCACATACAGTCCTGTAAAGTATATGCTATTAGTATCTTTATTTTATGGATGGGTAAACTGAGATTCAGAGATGTTAAGCGACCAATTATCAGAAAAGGAATTAGAATTCTTGGCTTCCTGATTCTCTAGCCATTACACAGCATTGCTTCTCTTAAAGTGCCAGATACTTATTTGTTTTGCTTAGGTCTTGGGTCTTAAAAGGCTACTTAGGCCACATACATTGATGATTTCAAATGCAAAGCTCTTAGTCATGGAAAATTAGAACATGAATAGGGTTAATGTCTTTTGAAGGAACATTACATAAACTTGAATTAAGAAGGCAGGATAACATTTCTGAGTTGTTGAACTGTTTATTCTTGCATCAAGCTGGTGTTATTGGTACTCATAAGAAGGAATCTGCACATACACACACAAACATATGTTTAAATCTTTATTGTATTTTTAATTTATGGAATAAAACAAACATTTTTATAACAGTATAATAAAAAAGATTTCATATTAAATTGCAAATCTTTTATGTATAACTTCCTATTCCTTTTAAATATATAGTAAAACTAGTTTGTAATTTCTTTTTTTTCCTTTTTTGTTCTTCCCTCCCTTTCCTCCTACTCTAAGATGACTATCTTTAGACACAAATATGTATATTTATATAAATATAAGCACATTATGTGTAATATCATCCTATACATACTTCTATTCAGTTCTTTCTCTGGATGCAGAGAGTATCTTCCTCCATTTGTTCTTCATAGTTAATTTGACTATTATAAATATCTATATATTTTATTTAGTGTTACATAGTGAGGGGTTTTAAAAACATTATCTAACTTATTGATTTAATTTCTCAGATTGTGAACTTTCATTTGGGGGACATTGTGTCCTAGCCTAAGGTGCCACTTGGTGGCAGCTGGCAGGATTGATGAGAGATTGACAAGGGGATTATGGTTTACAAGGAGAAAAAAATGACAATAGGTCAGGAAGGTGGAATAGGGTCTGATATTGGTCTCTATTATTTGGTGGAACAGGAATTATGGACTCTCTGAAATGAAGTCAAATTATGAAATTATTTTCATTGGAAATGAAAAGAAATTATATAAATATAAATAAATTAAATAAACATATAAATTATATAAATTGGATAATGACTGAATAAATCCTGGTGTATGAATTTAATAGAATTCTATGGTGCCAAAAAAGCCAGAAGGTGTTACAGAAGCATATAGGTAATGCAGCAGATAGAGAGATGGACTTGCATCTTGGATCAGGAAAACTTGAGGGCAAATCCAGTCTCAGATACTACTTAGCTTTGTTGACAAGTCTCTTAACTTCTGTCTGCCTCAGTTTACTCAGCTCTAAAATGAGTATAATAAGCCTTTAGCATAGTGCCTGGCATTTTATGAATGCTTAATAAATAACTTGTTCCCATTCCTTTCATATAAGAAGTGTTGAGAATAATTTCAGAAAAACTTGGGAAGAACTGTATGGACCGATGCAGAATGAAGTGGTCATAACCAAGAGAACAATTTATACAATAACAACATTCTAAAGACAACACCTTTAAAAGACTTAGAAACTCTCATCAAGGTAGTGATCAATCATGTTTCCAGGGAACAAATAATGAAACATATTAACTTGCATGTAACAAAGAAATGATGTCTACAGAATGAAACATATTTTTTGGACATGGCTAATGAGAGATTTTTTCTTATTATTTGGTTATGTATAGTTGTCACGGGTGTTTTTTTTTTTTTATTTTCCCATGGAGTGGAGTAGATAGAAAAAAGAGAAAGTAGATTTTTTTTCATTTGATTAAATCTTTTTATTTGAAAAACATATGTATGGGTAATTTTTTAACACTGACCCTTGCAAAGCTTTCTGTTACAAATTTCCCTCCCTAAGCCCCCATCCCTCCCCTAGATGGCAGGAAGACTACTACATATTAATTATGTTGAAATACTTGACAAATCAAATATGTGTGTACATGTTTTTACAGTTATCTTGCTGTGCAAGAAAAATCAGATGTACAAGAAAAAAAATCTGAGAAGGGAAACACAATGGAAGCAAACATCAATAGAGAGCATGAAAATGTTGTGTTGTAGTATACATTCATATCCCTCTCTCTGGGTATATATAACTTTCTTCATCACTGAACAATTGGAAGTGGTTTGAAACATTTCATTGTTGAAGAAAGCCACATCCTTCAGAATTGACCATCACATAGTTTTGTTTTTGCCATGTATAATGATCTCCTGGCTCGGCTCATTTCACTCAGCATCAGTTCATACAAGTCTCTCCAGGCCTCTCTGAAATCGTCCTGTTGGTCGTTTCTTATAGAACAATAATATTCCATGACATTTATATACTATAATTTATTCAGCCATTCTCCAATTGATGGGCATCCACTCAGTTTCCAGTTTCTAGCCACTACCAAAAGGGCTGCCACAAATATTTTTGCAACTGTGGGTCCCTTTCCTTCCTTTAAGATCTCTTTGGGATGTAAGCCCAATAGAAACACTGCTGGGTCAAAGAAAAGTAGATTTTTGTATACTGATAAAAATAAAGTTAAATTTTGTGATGATCTTGGCTCTTGTCAATAATGTTAGTGATTCAAGGCAATTCTAGTAGACTTAGGATGGAAATTGCCATCCATATCCAGAGAGAGAACTATGGAGATTGAGTATGTGGATCAAAATATAGTATTTTCACTTTTTTGTTTGTTCTTTCTCATGTTTTTTCCCCCTTTTGTCATGATTTTTTTTTCAGGAGAATTTTATTTTTCCAAATACATGGAAAGATAGTTTCCAACATTTATTTTTTTTATTTTTTTTTATTTTATTTTATTTGCATAACATATGTGTGGGTAATTCTTCAACAATAACCCTTACATAGCTTTCCGTTACAAATTTTTCCCCCCAACTCCCCACCCCTCCCCTAGATGGCAGGATATCCACTACATGTTAATTATGTTAAAATATTTTGTCATGATTTTTCTTGCAAATTATGATAAATATGGAAATAGGTTTTTAAAAATTGCACAAATTTAACCCCTTGCTTGCTGTTTTGGAGAGAAGGGAGGTTAGAGGAGGAAGAAAAATTTGGAACACAAAATCTTACAAAAATGAATGTTGAAGGCTATCTTTACATGTATTTAGAAAATAAAATATCATCAAAAATTAAAAAAAAAAGTTAAATTTAAAAATAAATATTGCCTAAATTGGGAAATCGTCTTTACATTTACGGGTTCTGATAAAGGCCTCATTTCTAAAATACATAGAGAATTGTCTCATATTTATAAAAATTCAAGCCATTTTTCAATCAATAAATGGTCAAAGGATATGAAGAGACAATTTTCAGATGAAGAAATTAAAACCATTTCTAGTCATATGAAAAAGTGCTCCAAATCACTACTGGTCAGAGAAATGTAAATTAAGAAAACTCTGAGGTACCTGTCAGATTGGCTAAAATGACAGGAAAAGATAATGACAAATGTTGGAGGGGATGTGGGAAAACTGGGACACTGATACATTGTTGGTGGAACTGTGAATGGATCCAACCATTCTGGAGAGCAATTTGGAACTATGCTCAAACAGTTATCAAACTGTGCATACCCTTTGACCCAGCAGTGTTTCTATTGGGCTTATATCCCAAAGAAATCTTAAAGAAAGGAAAGGACCCCACATGTGCAAAAATGTTTGTGGCAGCCCTTTTTATAGTGGCTTAGAAACTGGAAGCTGAATGCATGCCCATCAATTGGAGAATGGCTGAACAAATTATGGTATATGAATGTTATGGAATATTATTGTTCTGTAAGAAACAACCAGCAGGACGATTTCAGAGAGGCCTGGAGAGACATGAACTGATGCTGAGTGAAATGAGCAGAACCAGGAGATCATTATACACAGCAACAATAAGACTATATGATGATCAATTCTGATGGACATGGCTCTCTTCAACAATGAAATATTTCAAACCAGTTCCAATTGTTCGGTGAAGAAAGCCATATACACCCAGAGAGAGGGATATGAAATGTGGACTACAACATAACATTTTCATGCTCTCTTTTGATGTTTGCTTGCATTGTGTTCCTTTCTCAGATTTTTTTTCTTGTAGATACGATTTTTCTTGTACAACAATGGTAAGTGTGGAAATATGTATACATATATTTGATTTGTCAAGTATTTCAACATAATTAACATGTAGTGGATTTCCTGCCGTCTAGGGGAGGGGAGGGGACTAGGGGGGAAAATTTGTAACAGAAAGCTTTGTAAGGGTCAATGTTGAAGAATTACCCATACATATGTTTTGCAAATAAAAAGTTTTAATAAAAGTTCATCATTGTAGGTAAATAAATAAATATTGCCACATAGAGAAGGAGGTATGTTTGAGTACTTTGTGTATGGGCAATCAAGACCAACAGTACTAGTGGGGCAGATACTGATTTATTTATTGATGTTGAATTTCCTAAATTGGGGGAGGGGGAAATCAATCAAATTAATTAGCAATTAACTTGTCAAAGTATCAAAGCTCTCCTAATACCCCATATAATTGGGTTAAGGGATCTGTAATGATGTTCCAGAGGGTTTGAATAAGATTCAGGTAGCTTGGCCTTCAAAAGACCCATTCCTTCTCTAAAGCTTCAGATCTGGAAGCAAGCTAAAAAGGACTTTTCTGAAAAAATTAGGATGTTTTGACTGTCTATATAATACTGACCAGCTTCAATTTTATCACTTGCTTGGCCTTTGAGAACTTCCTTATACCTCTTATTTAAATATTATTAGGGGTAGTACCAAGCTTCTCAAATTTAGTTACTTCTTATTATCTGCAGTAGAAGCAAACTTTGCCCTCATGCAAATTAGGATAGTTTTTTCTTCAAAGATATTGAAACTATCCTAGAGACTTAGTTGGATAAAGGGACTGAAAATTCAAGTGTTGAAATCACTTCCTAGTTGCTCAAGTTCAAAACAACCACGGGAGCTCTATCTGTGTGCTAAGATACATGCTAAGGTAGATGTTAAGATATAATGACCTTTTCTGGCAAGGAAGCTTTGCTTAACTGAATCAACTAAATAACCCTCATTTTCTTAACTACTGAATTATTATGGAAGGATTGGAGGAATCAGAGACTCTTAGGATAG
Organism: Myrmecobius fasciatus; assembly: GCA_023553655.1. Lineage (NCBI taxonomy): Eukaryota > Metazoa > Chordata > Mammalia > Dasyuromorphia > Myrmecobiidae > Myrmecobius > Myrmecobius fasciatus. The sequence goes on from JAJPUD010003492.1 coordinate 96,284, forward strand.
GTGACAATATATTGGGTGGAAGATGGGATTTAGCCACAGGAAGTCATGGCCATTTTCCTTAAGGATTCTATTGAGGTTAAACATGAAGATTCCATGGAAATGATGGGAAGTTTTAGGAAAGTCAACATAAGGGACAAGTGCTATTCTGTAAATAAAAGTTGGAAGACAAACAGGGTATTCTTCTATGAGAGTTATAAGCTTAAATATATAATATGGGTGTGTATGTAAGGATTGTTCTCAACTGTAGTTGTTTAATCAACCCATCTCATTATAATGGAAGCATCCTGATTTGCCCAATCCATCCTCAATTATTAATAGTTATTAATGCTACATTCCTAGATCAGTTGCTAAAATTTGTATCCTTACAATACTTATGAATCTATAGGATGGGTAGGACCTAGGTATATGTTAAGACTAGGCCTGCTGCTGTCAAGCTCTTTTATAAAAATGTTACTAACCTCCCTGAAGGTTATCCTTTCCTTGCTATGATCACCTTTGGCCACCTGGAAGCCTCCATTTGAAGATTTGCATTCTGAACTGCTCTGATACTTGGTTTGTAGATGACACTGTCCATAGTAGGCTTGGTATCCTCAACTGGTTCTCCACTGAGCTCAAGTCCATTTCTAAAGTTTTGAAGCAGAAATGTGTTTTGAATTCTTTTGGTGCTGGTGACTGATTGTTGTTCCTAGTTGCTGTCCTGTTGCTGCTATCTTTGACTAGCTCTTCTTCCACTTGTAACCTTCTGACCAGTTTATGATTTCATGACAACACAAATGCTCTAACTTGGGGGTTATTGTCTTTTATCTATAATTACTCTCCCTATTCTTTGTTAAGAGTATGCCTTGTGTTGCCTTTCCCCCTGGCTATTTTATTTACTAATACTTAGAACTTGTCTGGGTTATTTACTATTAGACATAAAATATGATCTAAATCCTATTGTGGCCATAACAGGGTTAAGATCCAGGGACAGAATGTCCTATTTGACATTATTTGTTTTGCCCAGGCCTCAGACCCTAAGGAGGTTGATTAGGCTTCAAAGTATTAATTATTTAAAAAACAGGTCATGATTAACCATTGTCATTGGTTCCTGGAATAGGGATAGCCAAAATAAATTTTCTTTTGGGGAATCTTATATATACCAGTACCCCCCCACCCCCCAAAAAAAGTTTAACTCTTCAATTTGAAGGCTCATTTATTCCCTCATAGACTGTTGTTATTAACCTAGGTGTGCCTTTATAGGCAGGGACATGGAGAGTTACATCTGGTATCCTTGATGAGTGTTTGTATTTAGTAAAGGGATTGCTATCATCATCATTATCATCATCATCATCATGTACCACATTGATTCAATAGCCTCAGAAATTGAATTTGTATTTGGGGCCAGCTCTAAGACATATGTCTTCAATGATATGATAGACTTTATTTAGATTTCCTGTATAAATGATACATTGGAACAAACCACCATTTATATAACTACCACCAAATCATATAGAACAAAATTAGTCTTTCCTAGAGAGTATATGGTTGCCCTCAGGGCATGATTTGAGAGATTTTTTTTTCCACTCTATCCAAATATGTCTTCTGTTAACCTTCAATGATGACTGATGTTTTACAAATAAAAAGCTATTCCTTTAGCTTAAGCATTGTTTTTTTGTGAGCTAATTGTTTTAAAACACAAATCCTCTTGGAAGGAACACTACCTTTTGTTGTTGCCAGTGAATGAAGTTTCCAGATGCTTTTTTTCTTGAGAGTAGTTTCTGACCATATGAGGGCACTGGGTACCTAGCAGGAAAAGTAGGGCTTTGAGAGGTGTACTCCGAAAGGAGGAAAAGTATGTTGAAAAAAGAGGTATAGGCATTGAAGGCAAATGGCACTGGGTTGCTAGGACAACTTCAATAAATGATATGAGAAATAAAAATTGAAAATGAAGTATATTCCTTGACATTTAATTTGATTCTTTGGACAGGCACCCTCCAAATAAGATTGTTTCAAACTTACTACAGTTACATTATGTTAACATGTCATAACCAAGACCCACTATGAAGTTATAAAAGCCTTCTGATGTCATTTGGCCAATCACTCATCTATAACATCACTCCTATGAAACTGTTTCTCCTGTCACATTCTTTCACCTAGCATCGTCTTTTCATGGAATCAATTAATTACTCCAAGTGGAAAAAGACTGAAAACTGGACACTCTCATTGATTCAGGCATGCAGAAATAATATTGTAAATACCAGCTTGCCAAAGAACACTAAATTGCAGATCACTGTGATCATAGTGATGCTTAGCAAATTTGTCTCAATGGAACAGAAGGCATCTATCTGCAATATATGTATTTATCTATCCAATCTTCAAATTTAGCAAAAACAAAACCAAAGATTAAAGTATTTGAAAGGTAATTATGTGAGCAAATATTTTATATGTATACATGTATACGTATGCATGTATATGCATTACATATATTTGTGGCCATTTGATTTACTTCCCTTAGTCTCTATTTGTTTTACTTTATTAAGCTAAAGTGATCTAAATTTTTCTTTCTGTCATTGAGTTTTATTTCCCTTTTAACATCATAGGGTAATAGATTTTGAGATGGAAGAGACTTCAGAATTACTTTATTCCAATTCTTTCATTTTACATTGTAGGAAACTGAATCCCTTAGGTATTTGACTAATGTCACACAGATAGTATCAGAGGTATGATTTGACTTCACATTCTCTGATTTCAAATCCTGTATTTTTTCCCTTAGCTCACACAGTTTTCATGAATTAGGTATCAGCTGGTTGGATAGCACATATTTGCTTTGCAAGGGCTAATTGGTCACTCTTAAGAGTAGAAGACCAAGGTTCACATACTGGTTCTATCACTGACTTACTGTGACCTTGAGTAAGTTATTGACCCTGTTAAAAGTTCATCTTCCATAAAAATGAGGACAATAATATTCTGCCCATCTCACAGAGATGTTGGGAGGTTCAAATGGATATAATGTGTAAAGTGCCAAACATATGTATATTATATGCTTATAAGTGCATTCTCACCTCTGCACATCCCATTTTCTCTATCTTAAATGCTTGTTCTATATTCAAATCCCATCTGTCTTCCCAAGCTGTACTTCCTCTACAAAGATCTTTTCAACTTCATCAGATCACAATGATTTCTCATTGGAATTTTTTTGCATTGACTGTCTACATTTTAGTATATAATCCCAATATTGCACTTTTATGATATTTTGCATGTAAACATTTTCTCTGTGATGTGTCCATAAGCTCTTTGTAGGCAGAGACTATGTCTCATACCTCATATCCATCTATCTCTCAAAATCTGAACTACAATGCTGGGAACATATTAGGTGTTCAATAAAGTTAGAAATCACTAAATCTCTAGAGCTGGTTCAGTATAACCTTCCATTTTGGAATTAAGGGAACTGAAGCTGTGAGAGGTGAAATTTTCAGTAGCTCAAATGAAAGACTGATTCTAGATGCTGATGTTTGTATATGGCATTGTGTTAAATGTATGAAATCCCAGACTAATTGTAGGAGCCTCCTAAAGGAGATAAACACTGACCAGAGAACCAAAATCATTCATATAGGAAAAAATAAGTGAATGAAAGTCCAGAGTTAGACTATAATATGCAGGTGGATGGATAGTTTACTAAGCTAAAAATAATGAGCCTTTATATAGTA
>JAJPUD010003492.1:99979-150404 GCA_023553655.1 Myrmecobius fasciatus
GCGTACCTTTATCTGAATTCCTTATTTGAACTCAAGTCTTCCTGATTCCCAGTCCCGTATTGTATCCACTGTGCTGCCTAATTGCCCTGAGCTGATAAATAAGTACATATGTTTGGATAGGAATGATAGACAATTATTTAGGATCAAAACTGATAAGAAGGAAAAGTGACTTAGATTGCAGTTGGGATATTGCTTTCAACAATTCTGAATTGTTCCTTGAAACTAAAACTCATCTTTTAAATACCAATGCCATTTAACCTTTTTCAGACTTGGTTTTCTTCACTGTAAAAAGAAGAGTTTGGACTTGACTTTTTATCCAATTCTAAATCTATGATTCTATGTAAGATAGAAAATGATAATGAACTAGTCATGTAACTTTCAGATGTCGACAGACAGTCCAAGTGATGCATTGCTTTTCATACAATTTTAAAGGAGCTTGGGAAAGGTCTTTGGAAAGTTTGGTGGAGAATTCAATAGAAACTTGACACGGTTAACACATGCTAAGAAGGTATGGATGGGCTGCTGACTACTTTTGAAGAGAGTAGCCATATTGAAAAGAAGATAGTTTTGCTAAAGATGGATGTCATCTCCAGGTCCATGAAGAATTGAGACAAAATGATGTTAGAAGATATCTAGTGATCTATGAATTTCCATGAATTCCTAATTTGTTAAATTTCTTGAGAGCAAGTAAGAACATTTGTGCTCTATCCCTGGTACTTAGCACAGGACTAGAGACAGAAAAGATATAACATGATTAAAAAAAATAATGAAGTTGAACCCAGAATATGTGGGTTTGCATTCCAGCTTGTTCTCTTACTAACATATGACCTTGACTTAGTTTTCTCATCTGTAAAATGAAAGTTGTGGACTAGTTTCCACTCTAGATTTATAAATCCTTGGAGAAACCATTTTACTACTTTGGTTCTCAGTTTCCTAAGATATATTGAGGAACTTGGACTTTGGTGTTTTTTTAGGGTTTTTTTAGGGTTTTTTTTTTTTTTTTTTTTTTTTTTTGGTATGGATTGTAAGTAGCCAGTTAGGAGGATGGAGGCAGGGAAGTATTTTTAGTAGAGGGCATGGCATGAACAAATTCTCAGGCACAAGAAAAGAAGCTGCATATAGCAAGTCCATTTCCAATAAGAAGCATGAACTAGTTGGCAGAAGTCTCAATAGAGAGAACATAGTACAAAAATCGGATCGTTTCCAACAAAGCCAGAATGTTTTTTGACAGCACTGTTCCCAGGTCACTGAATCATCTTAATTGTCTCCACAGTCAATTTTTTTTGTAAGCTTCTTCCAAAAGAAAATACATCTATTCCCTAAGTGAACAAAGTCTCCCAGACAAAGTTCCTCCCATTTTCTCAGTTCCCTGGTGATAGTTCCTACTTGCTGAGCTTGCCACTTTTCTGGGCAGCACATTGACAGAATTTTCTATTTTGCTTGCAGTCAGGACTGATTCAAAATCTCTGCCTGTACACCAATCCGTCTTGTTGTTCATTTTCTATTTACTGCTCCAATCAATCATCAAATATTCCAATCCTTCCTGGCTCACTTTGAATTATATTTGATACCTGTCCAATCTCATCTTTAATATGCTCACCTAGGTGATTTGCATATAGCAAACAAATTAGTGGCCCCAATAATTATTTATAGAGTGACAAAGCTATAAATCAACTCAAAAAAATAAGCAGCTGCTAATCTCTTTCAAAATAGGTGAGTGTGAACCCCATAAACAAAAGTCATAAAAAGTTACAGGGGAAAAAATACAGAACTTAGATTCCTAGAACTTGACTCCCAATCCTGACTGCCACTTAGAAGCTGAGTGATTTGGGGCAAGTTGTTTAATTTCTCTTGTTGGTCCTCAGGTTCATCACAGGTAAAATGAGGGTTGAATTAGATGACCTTTAAGATTCTTTCTAGCCCTAGATGTAGAGACCTGAAGCATCTCAATTACAAGTGCTACCATAAGACATTCTAGTTTCTGAAATTGGCTAGAGGCAAGTACTCTTTCTCAGGATTCACTAGTTTATGGAACATGGAACATATTTGAAAGAGAATCCTGGGTATAAGAGGAAGCCAGATGAGAAGAATTTGCCTTCTGTCTTGAGAGCCATGAGGAAACATGGGGTTGAGTTGGGTTATTAGATGGACAAATGATGGGATGGGATCCCTTTCTCTCCCAGCCTGAAGCCCTCTGAATTCTGAGATTTTTCCAGGATGTTGTTCAAGGATGAAAAAATCTAATGTGGGGCCACCAAGGAGACTGCCAAGAACTAGGAACATCATCGGAGAAGATAATGCAGATACTTCTGTTTCCCTCATCTCTGTTCTGTGAGAAAAGTTTTGTTAAACACAATGGACGAGACTTTTTTATTTCCTTTCTGGCTAGGAGGAAGAGCCAAATGAGGAGAAATTGATTCTGTTCTTGTATTTAGTCAAACTGCTGGTTTCCTCCCATCCAAACAAACTATTCTGCTCCCTGTCCCTCACCATTGTTTACTGTATTTTCATTGCCATTACTTTATTCTCTTTGAAAAGATAAAATTATTTTGGACTGCTAATCTTTGTGTGATTTAATACTGGGAAAGACAGACATTGGGGAAGAAATGTTGATTCCTTTAAAAAGATTGGAGATATATCTCTGCTCTAGGATAGTCTGAAGCACGGGAGAAAGGAGCAGATACTGATCCCATTTCAATTTTTCACAATTCAAGAGAGACGAATAATAATTATATTCTTAGGCAGACAGGAAAACCTATAAGCAGAAAGTCATAATTTTTTTTTCAATGAATAACTAGAGTTACCTGAGGTGAGGCAAATATGAGCAGAGCCCAGACAGGGTCAGATTTCTATGTAGTGTTCATACTCCAAAGAACTGTGGGGTATCCCTTATTCTTCTTTCAAGTGTGTTATTCTATGATTTTCTATGCAAAAGGGACTTCTTTCTCTTTTAATATACTGTTATTTTATGAGACAGTTTATTCTTCTTAAACAGCTACCTTTTCAACTCCCTTTGAAATCTGTCTTTTGTTTTTGACTTTTGTTCTGCTGTTTATCAGTCTCCAACTCTTTGCACTAAAACCCAACTAATGAGGTTTCTGGGATCTATCCCCGAGTGTTATTATCCAATTCTCAGCATGGCCTAGACTAAGAGATTAGAGACTGCAGTTCTAATATCAGCTCTGTTAAGAACTGGCAGTATAAACCTTGATATAGAATTCTCCCATTTGTGTTCTTATGTATCAGTATTCTTATTTGCAAAATGAGGGAGTTATAATAAGGTCTTTTCTAACTTGAACATCCTGTAAAGTTTCCTGATCTTTAATATATTTGAGAGAATGTATTTTTGAAAATGATCCTTTCATATGCCCACCTTTTCTTTCTAATTAAATTGTATATCCAGATGCAAATAAATCCTGGTCTTCTCTGAGATGATCATATTGTCAAGGAGAAACTGAAGTTTGGCATGACTAGGCAATAGTGTTGCAATAGAGCCCTATGAAAATAAGGAGATTTGGGATTTATATCTATCTCTGTTAGATCTAAATTGTTTTTATTGATCCTACATTCTCAAAGAGGACTAATGACATCATGAGGGTGATGTCTTGATTTGCAACTGAATTGGATTTAAGAGAGGCAGAACTTTGAAAAGTTGGTCAGCTTCATTCTTTTCTCTTTGGTTATGGACAAGTTATTTGCTCTCTCTTGACCCTGTTTTTGCTTTTTGTGGCTATGCAATATAGCGATCATACTACCTGAAATAAAGACAGAGGACTAGAATTAGAACTCAAGCCCAATTGTATACTATCTATGTGACATTGGGCAAATCTCTGAAGCTCTGTATAAAATGAATGATTTGGATTATGTTAGTTTTAATATTAGTTCCAGAATCAAAAGTAATGACCCTCCAATCTCTACAATTCTTTCTTATTCATTCCTTCTGGGCCTTTGAAACAACTATTTATTTTCTGAAACACTTGTTTTTTAGTCCTTAATAATATATTATACTTTTTTTTAATCACAGTGCTATTAATAATGCAGGACTAACTAAATGAGACTAACTTACTTATGTAAAAGGATTGTATCTTATACTTAAAAAAAATCTCCAATAGCACCTAGTACTACTAGTATTAAGCACTAGTATAGGTTGCTAAGTATAGGAATAGAAGAGCTATAGTATAGACTGAATAAAAAATTAGGAGTTTTAGTTTTTGTTGTTCAGTCATGTCAGATGCACCCAACTCTTCATCATCTCAATTAGGGTTTTCTTGGCAAAGATACTGGAGTAGTTTGTCATTTATTTCTCCAGTTTATCTTACAAATGAGAAAACTGAGGCAAACAGAATTAAATAATTTGCCCAAGGTCACACAGACTTGAACAGAGAAAGATGAATCTTCCTGACTTCTGTCCTGTTAGTCTATCCACTGTTCCACCTACCTGCCTTCCCCTTGGTATTATTTGTGCAACATAATTATAACATTGTTTAAATCTCCAAGTTAACTATGCACTTACTGAATTTGTCATTATGATTTAGGTGCTACAGGGTATACAGTTAAATTCAACAAACATTTATGAAGTACCTAATATGTGTAGGGCATGCTTGGCTCTAGGAGCTGCAAAAATGAAGCTATTCCTTTGGGGAAATGCAACATGTACATAAGAAAATACAAGATCATGTGAAAATTGAAAGAATATTCAAAATTGGAGGGCTTAGGGAAGGTTTCGTATAAGAAACAACACCTGAGTTGAGTGCCCACAAAAGAGAAATACTTTGAGAAGTGGGATCAATCCAAGACAAGTATTAGTACTATTAAAAATGTTGTTTAGGGGAGGAATCCATTTAAACTATGGATGATTGCATGCATGAATTCCTGGATATGGGAAGAACAAAACTGAGTATGAGGAACAACTAGCACTCCTATTAGTCCAGAAGGCAAAATACATTAAAGGACAGGAATGTTGCTTGGAGGGTATGGGAGAATAATAATAGATGATGGGAAAGGTGGAATTATTTAACTTTTATTTAGTTTCTACATTCTCTTTAAAGAAGAATTCTTTTTAGATTGCAAAGGACATGACTTTGTCTAAAGGTTTAAACAAAAGGCTAATATAGAATTGAAATCCAGGATAAGAAGAGAAATAGTAAAAAAAAAAAAAAAAAAAATCCAACTATATTCAATGTATTCAAATCATTGAGCCTAAACAAATAAGTTCAAGAATCCTAAAAAGTAGATATGATTGCTGAATTACTTTTTATGGTCTTTAAAAGATATTGGAGAACAAAAGGGATGCCACTGCGAGAGTAGAAGTACAAATGTTATCCCAGTCTTAAAAAAAAAAAAAAAGAAAAGAGAATGGAGTCAAAATATAGAGCTTGATTCTTTTCCTATCAGAATTCTAAATAGCATTCATAAGGAATGGTTAATGAAACTAGAAGACTGAGTAGGCATCACAAAGAACCACCAGTGTAGCATTATCAAGAATTGATCTTGCAAGTTAACAACATTTACTTTTTTGATAGGATTTCTACACTGGCATATTCAGCAAATAATTTCATGCTATTTTTATAGATAAAGTGGAGAGATGTGGGCTACTAGACAAAATTGGGAGATTCAGAACTGGATGAATGCCTGAATTCAAAGAATCATTAACAAGTTGATATCATTTTTTAGCAGGTCACTAATATAATAACCAAGTGATTTGTGCTTGGCCCTATGGGTTTTATTTTATTTTATCTTATTTATAAGTTTAATTAATGAGCTTTGCTTTTAAATTATTTTTGTTGTTGAATCATTTTCAGTTGTATCCTATTCTTCATAATCCCATTTGGAATTCTTTTGGCAAAGATACTGGTGGTTTGCCATTTCCTTCTCCACCTCATTTTATCAATAAGGAAACTGAAGCAAATAGAGATAAGTGACTTGCCCAAAGGTATATAGCTAGTAAGTATCCAAAGTCAGATTTGAACAGATGAGTGTTCCTGATTCCAGATCTGGCATTTTTATCCATTATCCATCTAGCTCCCTGTTTTAAATTATATTAATTTCTAAATAAGCCCACTTATCTCCCCTATTCAGTGAATCTTCTCTTGTAACAAAGATTAAAAATGAAAAAAAAATTAGCAAAATAAACCAATACCTTAACCTCTTTGTCATAAACCCCACTTTTCTTAATCCTTGCTAAAAATTTGCTTTTTTTCCTTTCTCATTTTTCCCCTTTAGATCTGATTTTTCTTGCACAACATGACAAATATTGAAATACATTTAGAAAAATTGCACATATTTAACTTCTATCAGATTGTTTGCTATCTTGGAGACTAGTAAGGGGAGGAGAGAAGGAGAAAAATTTAGAATAAAAGGTTTTACAAAGGTGAATGTTGAAAACTATCTTTGTATGTATTTGGGAAAATAAAATACTTTAAAAAGAATGACTAGAGTATTAGATAATGATAGTGAATATGCTTCTTCCCAAAAGGATTTACTTCTATGACTGTAAGATTCAAAGGACTGAAGCTATAATCTAGTATTGCCAAACAGTAAGGTTGATATTTGAGGAAGTCCTCCCTGTCCAGTACTTCGAGAATCATGTTAAATGAATGATTCCACAACTTGGGGGGCAAAGGAAAGCATGAAGGTAGGCTCTGGTTCTGGATCTGTGTAACCATGATTTGGGTCTTGTCCTTTAGAGAGAGGTGCTGCTTCCCAGGCATTTGGAAATTGGCTTCCAAAGGAGTTTGGCTTGTGTCAATACTGTTTGACTGGGGTTCTGAGACCTTCCTTTTGAAGCTTCCTCAACACATTCTGTATTTAATTCTTCATCCTACCCTATCCCTGCCCTAGTGAAGGCATGCTCATCTGCTTTTGCTGAGCCCTTACTGTTTTCTATGATTAAACCCTGTTCCATAATTTTGTGTTCAGTAGGCAGAGTGTTGGACTTAGATACAATGGTCTGAGTTCAAATTTGACCTCATACTCTATTTGTGATCCTGGTCCAATCAATCAACTTCTGTCTACCTCTATTTCCTCAAGTATAAAATGGGAATAATAATAGCGCCTACCTCCCCAAGTTCTTGAGAGGAAACAGTGAGGCAATATTCAAAATGCATTTAATGCAGGGTCTGATACATCGTATGCACTTAATAAATGTTTATTCCTTTCCTGGGGTCCTTGCCTGGCACTAGGGCTTACATGGTGTGTAAGGTGAAATGTAAAAGTTATTTTCTTTGGAGAACTGCTTCACTGTTAATGGTAAGAATCTCCTTAAGAAAGGTTTGTGTATCATAGATTTTGGTAACAGGAGTCACACAATTAGAGCTGAAAGGGACAGCACAGGCAATCTAGTCCAATCCTCATATTTTACAGGTGAGACACTGAAGCCCATAAATGTTCAAAGGGAGAGTCCGGAGTTGAACTCAGTCCTTTGAACCCCCTATGTTCTTTCCATTATCACTTTAGAATTGGTAGGGATCTTTGGAATGACCTAATTCAACTTTATTATTTTATAGATGAGGAAACTGTAGCCTAGAAGTAAAATAACTTGCCCAGAGTCAACATGGGGCAGAACTGAAGTCTTCTCACTCTTAATCCAGGGTTCTCTACAGTTGGATTCCTTTGGCTCATTTCCTTCTCTTTACTTGTTCATTTTCTTTCTTTTTTATTGTTACTATTGCAGAATTACAAAGTACTCCCAGCTTAAAATATTGTTAGAGCAAAAGAATACATGACTAAGTATCTAGGAATGTAAAGACAAGCTGGAAATAATAGTTAGTCTTATTTTTTTGTCCTAGTCCTGGAATTCTGGTAGTTGTATGTTTATTTGGGGTGAGGGATGGGAGCCTAAAGAGAGCAGTGTGGAATAGTGAGGCCTTGGAAAAGGAACAAGTCAAGCCTGACAATATATGCAAGATTCAACATCCATTGTCCTTCCAACATTGGAAAGGAATGGGAGGGTGGAGCATCTTCTCATACCTCTTCTTTGGGGAATTGTGTTGTCTTTGTAATTCTGCAATATTACCTTTTTTTTTTTTTTTAAAGGATATGAACAGATAATTTTCAAATGAAATTAAAGCCATTTCTAGTCATATGAAAAAAATGTTCTAAATGACTATTGATTAGAGAAATGCAAATTAAGACAACTCTGAGGTATCACCACACCTCTCAGACTGGCTAAAATGACAGGAAAAGATAATGATAAATGTTGAAAAACTCGGGACATTGATGCATTGTTGGTGACGTAAAATGATCCAACCATTCTGGACAGCATTTAAAACTATGTCCAAAGGGCTATCAAACTGTGCATACTCTTTGATCTAGCAGTCCCACTCCTGGGTCCATATCCCAAAGAGATCATAAAAGAGGGGAAAGGATCCACAAGCACAAAAATGTTTGTAGCAGCCTTTTTTATAGTGGCAAGGAATTGGGATCTCCACCAGTTGAAGAGTGGCTGAATAAGTTAGATACATACTTAGCAGAACCAAAAAAACATTGTACACAGTAACAGCAAGATTATGTGATAATCAGCTGTGATGGACTGGCTCTTTTCAACAATGTGATAATTCAAGGCAATTTCAGTAGACTTGGAATGGAAAATGCCAATTATAGTAATTTCATCTTCATTTTGTTGTTTGTTTTTCTGTTTTTTTCCTTTCTTGTGTTTTTTCCCCTTTTGCCTGATTTTTCATTCACAATATTACAAATATGGAAATATGTTTAAAAGGACTGCACATATTTAACCTATATCAGATTGCTTGCTGTCTTAGAGAGGGGGAAGGCAAAGGAGAGAGAGAAAAAAAATTTGGAACACAAAGTCTTAAAAAAATGAATGTTGAAAACTGTCTTTAAATGTATTTGGAAAAATAAAGTACTATTGAGAAAAAAAGAAGAAAAAAAATCCAAATCAAACAGACTGATTTACCATTTTCCCTGTCTGTGTCCTATAAGTGGTTTAGTTTTCCTTTAGGTGTATTAAGGACTTTCTCAGCCATCTTTATTGTCTTTGGACTTCAAATACTTGCACAAAAGTGTTTCCAGACATTCCATTCTGAAGACATGTGGCCCCATTATCGCTATCTTTCTCTTACTTCTTCAGTTAATATCCTCTCCTGTGTTTTTCAGCATCCCAGCTTTCACACTACTCATGTAACTATGAGCTATGTGACACAAGGCATTTTTATAGTCTTCTTGGATGGAAACTTAATGTCTCTAGTGAGCACTTCCCATCAAAAATGTGGTAGATATTCCCCACATTATCTATTTCTGACTTATACTAGGAGGTACCCAGTAAATATTTGAATGCATGAATCCATTACCTGCGCTATAGGTACCATCTCTTATCTTTTTAAAATAATGCAAGTATCTGTAGGGCTGGGTTTTTTTTTTTTTTTTTTTTTGTAGGACTCAATCTATGCTGTAAAATATAGCTTTCTTTTTTTACCTTACCTGGATGGTTTTTTCTTAATAGTGCAGACTCAGACTCTCTTACTTTAACCTCTTGATGTCACTCATAACAAGAAGGTATTGAGTGATCACCTTGAGATTTATGCACTGAGGCACACACAACAATAAGACATAGGTCCTTTTGGTGGATACCTATGAAGCAGAAGGCCTGCTGACCAACCCTCTTAGTGTTTGTCAATCAGAGATTGAAGGTTTGATTTCACTCAGGCAGAATGTACTTCTTAAGTGAAGAAGAAAAACTGGAAACCATGGTAAGTGCTATAAACAGCACCTGTAATCACAGGCCATTGGGTATTTTGTATATGTACATGATGGATTATTGATGACACATTTTTTCTTTCAACCACATCCACCAATAATGATGGCTTAAAGCATTGTCTTTGACCATTGATAGCACGTTAGTCCATCAGAAAGAATTAATTAATGTCTCCTATGGACAAGGCACCATGCTAAGTGCTAAATATACATACAAAGGAAGATGAAATGCTGAGTCCCTGTTCTCACCGAGCTTACATTATGATGGGGGAAACAACATGCAAACAACTGTTCATGTGAGATGTATACAGGACAAATGGAGATCATCTCAAAGAGAAGGCATTGGGAAGGGGGAGGTAGGGAAGGGAATATGTATATAAATGTGTATTTTACATATAATATACATATATGTACGTATATACATTCCTATTTATAATATAAATTATATCTATATATGCATGTGTGCATATTTACATCTAGAGATATAATTTCTTTGTTCTAAGGTGTTTCCTATAAAAATTCAAAGCAGCAATTGATCTGTAATTAACCATTTTAGAGAGTTTCTAGAACTCAGCTTCTTAAACTGTGGGTCACAAATCCACCCACATAACTGAATGTGGGTGTCATAAAACTGGGATTTATTATCATTAAGTATTTGATTTATATACCTATATACCCGGGGTCACCTAAAAATTTCTTGGATGAAAAGCGGTTGGGAATGGGAAAAGTTATACACGGCCTATAGAGTATGTGTCAGAGGCAAGGCCTGAAACCCAGCTTCCTCATTTTCAGGTTTCTAGTCATTATATCATGTGTCTTTTAAAATTGTATATGTGAACATGTTTGGAAAAGTTTAACATGTTATGCAAATCTTGTTCTTATATTCTATATACAGAATCTAAATCTGTAAAACTAATATGTAAAAAAAAATTAGTTATCTAGAAAATAAATTTCTGGTATTTTAAATGGATTTGCCATATACACATATACACATGAAGTTCCCAATTGGACTTCTTTAATTGAAAAAAAAAAAACTACATTCTGCCACTGATGAGCATTGCTATTTTTTTGTAGGGATAATTGCTAAAAAAGAGGTAGTCTGGTATATATAGTAGATAGACTTAGATGCAAGAAACCCCGAGTTTAATGACGACTGTGTGATCCTGGACATGTCATATAATTCCTCTGACAACTTGAGGCAACTCTCAAGATTACAACACAGAGCTCACACAAAAATGTTTGATAGAGATAGTTCCTACACTGATAAAATCACATATAACATCTAAATATTTTGTTTTTAAAAATCCAATTTTATTTTCAATTCCAAATTCTCTATTCCCTTGAGAAGGCAAGAACAATCCGGCTCATTACACATACACATATATACATATGTATATATTTGTCTTACATGACTTTATATATGCATATTGCCATGCAAAACAAATTCCATTAGCATTGTCCAAAAAAAGATGAAAAAAGAAACAAAAAGAAAGATGCTTAAATATTTAATTAGGAGTCAGCCTTTTTTCAGATTTAGTACAAAATTAGAGAAAGAGTATATAAAAAGGATAAAAGATAGCCAGTTCTTTCTGGATTGACTTCAGGTGAATGTTGCCAGCTTTTTCTTTGTAATACTATCACTCCAAATTCTAGTCAAGTTTTGATTTATTAAAATAAGGAATTAACATGTCATTTAAGAATTGTTCTTACTATTTTGCCTAAGCAAACTGGAAATCGTAACAGTTCAGAGGAAATCAGTTCAAATCCTAGCTCTGCCGCTTACTACCTGTGACTAGTCAACTTGTTTTAACTTCTATGGGCCTTGGTTTCCTTATTTGTAAAAGCGAGACTTGAACTAGATAATGTCTCAGATCTTTTCCAGCTCTAAATCTATGATTCTATGAGCTAAGAAAACAAATTTCTGTCCATTTTTTTTTAAAAGGACTACTGCCTCTTCCCAACTCATTAGGTTTCATATTCATTAATTATTTATATTTAGGGGAACTCTTTTAGGGCAATCAGATACAGCACTTAGCACAGTGCCTGGCACAGAGAGAGTACTTAATAAATGTTTGTCTTGAGTGAGTATCTAGAAATGATGAGCAGTAAGGTTGATATTTGGGGAAGACCTGATATATTTTTTTCATTAGTGCCTAAAACTAGAAATGTTTTATTCAATACACTTTACAATGAATTGCTTTGAAAAAATTAGCTGGGACATAAACATCTAAAGCTGTACTTCCTTAATGGTGAAAATTATCTGCCACAGGCCTGGGAATTAACAAAGGGATGTTTTCCATTTGTTGTCATTTCTTGGGCAAGTGCCCCATCAGCTGAAAGGCTGAAACCACTTCTAAAAAGGCTGACTAGTGGGGATCTGGGGAGGTGTGATACTGGCCTTTAGCCACTAGCAAGTGCTCTTGAATAGTTTTTCAAAGTGCCAGGCCTTGGACCCATATGAACTGAAAGGCGAAATCTCTGGTTCTAATTTGTAGGAGAAGCAGAAAGAATGCAATTTATAACTGTGAAAACGCTGTGCCACCAACACAGACATGACCCCCAGAAAACTGGTTCTTCAAGACATCAAAAATGAATGGAGGAAGAGAAGAGTAGGTAATAAAGGCTGGGGGTCAGGTGATACCCCCTACCACCTCTGAGCAGCCATCACCGAGCCCAGGAAGTAAACTTAAGCTGATTGATTTTTCTTGGCCATTAGGAAAGTAGATTAAAAGGCTCTGATGGAAGATGACCTACCCATATAATTTTGTGTGGTTTAGGGAGGGTATCCTCCTTCCTTTTCAAACTATTTTCAGGACACTGTAGTATACATCCTCCATACACTATCCCATTTCCTCTAGTCATTTGAGCATTTTTTTTAACAGTAAAATTTAAATAGCCAATGACAAGGGCTGCTTCCTTTATCGCCCTCTAGGCTGCACACAAAAGCCCTTTTCATTGTGGGCCCAAGGATACAGACAGCTGAACAGTGTAAACTAGCAGGGAGATTTAGTTTCCAAATGGGAGACCAGTCTAAACTTTTTTGATCAGTACCCAAAATAAATCAATATAATGTGAAGCTGGTAATGAATGACCCATTGATAAGGAAGAGGTCCTGCAGATTTGAAGGCTGATTCCTGGGGCTCTGTGGTAGAACTAGGCTCTGAGCAGAAAGGAAAATGCCCTCTTTGCACACAACCTGGGAGTCCTATCCTCCCAGGATGAAATACTTGTTTTCTTGTCAGCCAAGAAACCATTCCTGTGGCTGCCCATCTTAGACCTAGTGGTTTGAAAGAATATTTCGAAATCAGTACCTTTAGAAAGGATAAACAATTTAAACTAGACAGACTACTTTGGACCCGACTTCCTTGGCAATGTTTCCTATATGAAACAAGCAGCCTTGGCAGTGGACCTTTCCAAAGGAGCGATTGCTCATTAGAATCATCAGTTAACCCTGTGCCCCTGTGCAATGCATACTTATTGTAATTAATTTTATGGCTTCTTTTAAAGAGAGAGAGAGAGAGAGAGAGAGAGAGAGAGAGAGAGAGAGAGAGAAAGGAGAGAAAGGGGAGACCTCGACATTTTATGCTACATTACACAGGCAATTGAAAGTTGCAAGGAAAAGAAGAAAAAAAAATTCAAGCACCAAATGTTTAGCAGGCTTTTCTTCTATTTTAAATGAGCAACCTATCTAAATCAATTATCAGCTTAAAATGAGCAGCCTGATCTAATTAGTCTTGGCCCCTGGTGGGTTAATGAATGAAAGGGAGGTGCTGGGCAGATGTGTGTTCCCCTTGGAGCCTCCTTCACTGACCACATTGACACAGAAGCCTTCTAGGTTGGTAAGTCTTATCAAGTGAAATTAACAAAGGAAAAGCAAAACACAGCAGAAACTCAGAGGGAGATCAGAGCAGCCCAGAATGATTAGTTCCATCAGCAGAATGACTAAGCATTGCAAAGCATATTTTCAGCCTATGTGTTTATCAAGTGATGATCATTACCGTTTGATAAGTTGTTCAGAATTGCAAATAAATCAATTCATGTTTTCTTTAAGCATGTTTAGAATGGAACAACATATTGACTTCATGAGAAAACATGCTGGTGAATGATGACGGTCAAAAGCCTGAAACTTGGCACATAAGGGCCCCCCTGCCAATCATTTTTTTCTGTTTATTTAAACATAACATCTTCTGTGCTATATTATATATGGAATTAGAAAACTAATATGATGCAGGATCAAGAAATACGATAAACAAAAAATTCAGGAAAAGGTGGTGCTGGAGAACTATAGGTCTACCCAGAATCTATTTTTAAAAAATATAAAAACAAACCTCAGAACAGTCAGATAATTCAGAGGTGGTAGGGAAGGTTGGGTGGGAACTGGGAAGCCTTTTTTACCTGAATGTTGTAGCATTTACCAGAGGGTTAACTATTTAGATTTGCTTTCTTTGGAGAATTTTTTTCTTGTTCTTACTTTTATTTCTTTTCAAAAATCCTCTTCCTCTTTTTAGGATTTCTTTACCTTTCCCCATTCCTCTTCATCTTTTTCCCTCTCCCCAGCAAAGAGCATCAACAAGGATGCTTTAAAAAACAAGATTATTCTTAAATACAAAAAAAAAAAAAAAACCCAGTGCTTTGAGTATCAGTATGCTGCCAAGTTACTAAAATATCTTCTTCTGTCACTTCCAAAGGCAGTGGAGCATGGTTTATAACTTGGTGTGCACTCTAAAGAAGTAACCATTATAAGGTTTTGCTTTTAGGTGATATTAAAGTTATGTGGGGCCCAAGAATATATGCTCATTTGCCAAGGCCCCTGCTGCTTCAAATGAAGAAAAAAGAATAACTAATAAGCAACAATTTATACATTCTGCTGGTAGCTAATTGGGGCACTCCAACAGGCATTTCTGGATTATAATGGTACAAATGAAGTGTTGAGAAGTGTGATTGTTGTCATTAGGTCTAAAAAGTGGTCAGGCATCCTGCTGTTGTGTCCTCTGTCTAGGACATGAAGTGGACAGAGGTTTAGAACAACATGACAAAGATTCAGGGAATAGTTTTGTGTTTGCCCTATCTCCCTCTTATTCTACCAGTATCGGAAGGATTTAGGAAAAGCTGGCCCATCTTTAGATAGAAAAATTAGTACATCAGCAGATGTATCCAAATGGCTTTTTTTTTTTTTTTTTGCTAGAAAACAGCTGTGTAATCCTATGCATTTCTAAGGAATTCTCAGTATTTTGTGAATGAAGTTGACAGAAACAATGGCCATTCTGACATCACAATCTGAATGCATTATGACCTGTCTGGGAGAACAAGGATTCTTTTCACTGAGACACCAGTGGGGGGAAGGGAAAGGAAAAGGAAATTATCTGCCTGATTGTCTCTTAATTCTCATTTGAAATTTTCAGTGCAGAGCTACAAAAAGATCTGCAGATGATGTCCATGGTGAACTTTGTAGATGAAGAGAAAACTTTTTAAAATTTCAAATGGAAAGAAAAAAGTAATCAATCACAGAAGCCTCAGATAGTATAAGCAATAAAGACTTGGAAAACATTTGTTTTTAAATTTGTTTTTATTATTATTTTTTAAGGAAAATGAAAAACTCAAAGGAAAAAGAGGAAAAAGAAGCCTTTGCAGGCATGGAATGAAAACTCTGTAGTCCATCATAGTTTCAACATGGATTCTTACAATGATATATTCAATTAACCTCTTGCGTATAACCCCCATAGTTAAATAAGCTTAGTTTGAGTGTACAATTATAACTTTTGCTAACTCTAAGCAGTGTGAGTATTAAGTGTTTAAATATCCTAATATTGGAGCCTGGTAATTTTTTAAACATATAATTACCTCTTTTATTATACTTTGATTAGATTAAAATTAATGCATTATTAAGCCATGATATGTTCAACCATCTAGACCTCTGTATAGACACAGATAGCAATTCTTTTTTTTTCCTTCCTCAGGTCTAAGTTAATTAAATTCCCTTTAATTATAATTTACTAAAAAGCTTCACTTTTACCACTATTATGTCTTTTGAACTTTGAAATTCAAAAAAAAAAGAGACCTTAAAATGGTCTTTTACAGGAGAACTGAACTGTCAGCGAATTCAGGCAAAATTAATTATTTCAGCTTGATAAACCTTTTCATCTATTTGACTCCTTATACAGAAAAGCCAATTAATAATGTCAAACATGCTTTGCCTCTAGGGACCAGCAAGTTCTAATGAGTCTGTTTACTGTAGAGTGGCTAGCAGAATGAGCTTCATGTAGAGATTCTCCAATCGTGCCACACCTGTCAAGCTCAGTCTCATTATCTGTGTACCAAGGGCAAACCTCATTTTGTCAGTAGTGGTTTTCGAAGAACTAACAAATGCCTGGGGAAACATGCAGGACTGTCCGCCAGTAGACGAGTCACTTAATTACCAATCAGAGCAGCCGGAGTGAATTCCTAATGTTGCACAGTCCCGACCTTGTTCATTGCAGGCTATGTGTATGCATCTTACCTTATCGAATGACTGGACCCACCGCTCATTTTCAGCCAAGAACTCATTGACCTATTCCCTTTCTCTCTGGTTGCTCTGAGAAGTGATGATGGATGAGGTGTCTCAGTATATGGTGATTAATCAAATTTGCATTGTACCACAAGTGAGCCCTGCTCTGCCGATCTGGTGGCTCTCTTTTTGACCTGATGATTAGCTGATAATTGGACGGCTTAGGGAGGGGAGAAAGCTAGATGACAATGGCAGCTCAGAGGAGGGACATCAGCATGTATTGCTCCAATCCTCATCTCTGATTTGCAAGTAACCAAACCTATTCAGAATGATTCTAGGGGAAAAGCAAAAATCCATTTGCTTAAAGATAATATGGAGAATCCCAAGATTTATAACTAAAAGGGACCTCAAAGTCCAGCTATTCCAACTTCCTCATTTTGCAGATAAGGAGATTATAAAGTAACTTCACTTGACCAAGGCTACACAGCTAATTAGTGGCAAAGTCTGGGTGGGAACCTTTCTTTGTCTTCCCATTCCAAATTCTATTCCACCATGAAAAATTTCTTTTGAGCCTATATCATATTGGAAAAATTAATAGAAATGGGTCTTCATTACTTTGTTACTTCTGCTAAAGTTGCTTACAGTTAATCACCTGATTCTTATTGACTATATACCTTCCTTCTCACTGCTTAGAGGAAAGACTAAAGCATAATCTTTGCACCTCAGGCAGTTATTCTGAATCCCTTGCTATCTGGAGAAGCTCTTTGTATTTTTATTAATAAGGATTGATTGTTCAAAGCCATCTAAACCTTCTTTCCTGGTCATTCTTTTAAACAATATATATTCAACATGTTTTTAGGTACTTCATTTTTCTAGAGCACTCAACTAAGTGCTGACTGAGATATTCTTAGCTCTTACCTTTATGAAGTTTACAATCCAATGAATTTAACTTTTTGGGCCTGGGTTAACTATAACTTGTTAACAAAGACATGTTAATTGGCAAAAATGGAGATCAGTCTGATGTGGTGCAGCCACATAAAGTCTAAATTGTTCTTCCTTAAGTAACACACTCCAACTCCTGACTACAGGCATTTTCATTCTTCTGGGAATGTTCTTCCACCTCATGTCTACACTGGGCAAAAAGAAAACTCATACATTCAGCAAAATATCTATAGTAGGACTTTTTGTACTAGCAAAGAACTGGAAACAAAGTAAATGATCTATTTTGGGAATGATTAAACAAAGTATGGTGCATGCAGGTAATGGAATATTACCTCTAAAAAAACAAAAACAAAAACAAAACTGAAGCCTTCGGAGAAACATGGGAAGGCATATGAAGTAATACAAAGTAAAGTAATAAGATCCTGGAAAACAATTATACATAATGCCTATAGCAGTATAAATGGAAAGAACAACAAAATAATTGAAATTGAATGCTAAGAAATTGCAATGATTGGATAGTTTCCCAAAGAAGAGATATAAGACTGTACTTCCAAGCCATACCCGAAATAGCATATAATGTTAGACATTTTTAATATACTGGTTAGAAACACATTGAAAAATGTGGATGACACAAAAACAAAAGATATTAACAAAAAATATTTTAAAAAAACCCTAGGGCTTAGAATTTAGAAACCAATTAATTAGCTGTATGACTTTGGGAAAGTCACATGTTCTCAAGGCCTCAGTTTCATCATCTGTGAAAGGAAGGCAATAATCCCTGTTCAGTGGTCCTTATTGTGAAGCAATATCCATAAAGACACTTTGAGCAGTGTAAAAATGCTGGACAATTATAAGGCAGTAGGATTATTTTGCTGGTGATTAGCACATGAATATTTCTCATTTAGTCTTTTTTTAGTGATGGTTAAGTAGGGCCTATGGCCACAAATATATTAGGCAGAAGGCCAGATAGAAATCAGGGGATGAGTTTAAAGGAAGCAAAATGTACCCACCCTCCTCTTTCTGTTTTCTTTTTACTAGTTTGTTTTTTTCTGGGAAACCTATGTTTCTAGGGGAATCTGAGCATATCTGCTGTAGGCAGAGACTTATATTTTCTTGGCCTCGGGAACCAGGAAGCCAAAGGAAGCATAGGGATGGAGCCTGATTAATTCTGTCAACAATTTGTTAAGGCGGCCTTCTATGTTGTCCTGCTGTAGTATACTGGGGACGGAGATTGATGGAAGCTGAGGGACTCTTCAATTCAGTGTGTTCTCTTCAACAAAGCTGGTGTTGTTCTTTCCTTTTAAACTATTGTGCCAAACAGAAAACTACCCCTAGGTACTTTGCATTGATTTTTCAAAGCAAAATAATCTTGAATAGAATTTTTGGTATTTTTATCAGAAAATACTCATATTTTCCTTTAAATAGATTATTTGAAAAGTTTCACATTTTAACTGTGATTAAAAATGCATTAAGATAAAAATATGTTTTAGAATAATGAATAGTCATAGTTAACAAAAAATTCAAGTTTCGAATACAGATGAAAAAAATTTGATCAGGGAAATACCCTGCTTAGTAGAGTATGGCAGAGCAGTAAAGTTCTGAGCCAAATATTATGCTAACAGGAATGAATTGTAAACTTATGACCCAAGACTCCATCAGTAGTTGGTAATTTATAATACAATATTGCATACTTATTTGTCAAATGTCAAAGTATAGTCACTGTGAAATCCAACCAATATTTTTTTTTTACTATTGTCTAAAGCAATGTTTTCATCCCTTCATCCTCTTGAAAGTGTCCTTATCAACCCATGTTCCATCTGTCAGTCCACCAAACAACATAGGAGCCACTGATGATAAAAATTTGGAGAACTTTCTCCATCTAATCTTCCACTCAGCATCACTGAAAGAATGAGTTGCAGTAGTTACAGTAGGTTTGCTGATTCTAGTCACATGCTTTGTGATTTACCACCACTAAATAGTAATTTGAAGTCCCATAACTCAGGTTTTCATAACCATCTCTACCTACTTTCACCTACCCCACTCATATAAAGTTTAACATTTATTATATATCCATTTTTCAGTCACTTAAGCCTAAATGTATTTTGCTTTTGGAAATTTGAAAGTGTTTTTTCACTTGTATTTTTAAAAAATCTTGCTTTTTAAAACATTATGATTGTCTTTTTTTTTTTTTTTTTAGTAGTGATGAACTAGAAATTAAGAAGATGCTCATCAACTTGGGTATGGCTAAATGAATATAATACAATATTACTACAATGATAGGAATGATGACTCTGAAGAACTTAGAAAATATGGAAAGTTGTATGAATAAATCAGGAAAACAATTGTGTGTGATGACTATACAAATGAAGATGAAAAACCAGCAACATCAAAAATCAAAACTTAAATGCTGTGAAATTAGAATGCCATACTTGGCCTCAAAGAAGAGATAAAAATGTATCTTTTCCTCCAGGGAACTGTAGTTATGTAGCCCTCCAAAAATATCCAATTTGGTTGATGGTTTGGTTAGTTTTGTTCAACTGTTTGCCCCTTCCCTTCTTTTTCTTGAAAGGGATGGTCTTTTAAGATGAGGAGGAGTGAGGGATATATTAAGAAGTGAAGGTGATATGAAAATAATTAGGAAGTGAAGGTGATACGAAAATAAAGTACAAGATTAAACTCCCATTAAATTTCTTGAAATTACTATTATTACTATTATTATTATTATTAATGGTTCAAATTTATACAGCACTTTAAGCTTTACAAACAATTTTTTTTCACAACAATCTTGTAAAGTAGGTAATGAAATTAATATCATTGAAGAGGCAGTTTTCAGATGAAGAAATTAAAGCCATCTATAATCATATGAAAAAATGCTCTAAATTACTATAGATTAGAGAAATGTAAATCAAAACAGCTCTGAGCACTATCTCATACCCATCAAATTGGAGAATATTACAGAAAAGAAAAATGATAAATGTTGGAGAGGATAAGGGAAAATTGGAACACTATTGCATTGTTGGTAGGGTAGTGAACTGATCCAACCATTCTGAAGAGCAATTGGAACTATGCCCAAAGGACTATAAAATTGTGCATACCCTTTGACCCAGCAATGTCTTTACTAGGTCTGTATCACCAAGGGATCATAAAAAATGGAAAATGATCCACATGTTCAAAAATTTTATAGCTGTTCTCTTTCTAGAATCAGAAACTGAAGGAATGCCCATTAATTGGGGCATGGCTGAACAAATAGTGGTATGAATGTAATGGGATACAATTATTCTATAGGAAATGATGAGTAGATGGATTTCAGAAAAGATTGGAAAACCTTGCATGAATTGATACTGAGTGAAGTGAACAGAACCTGGAGAACATTATACACAGTAACAGCAAAATTGTGTGATGATCAAGTATGACAGACTTAGCTATTCTCAACAATACAATGATCCAAAACAATTCTAATTGATTTAAAATAAAAAATGCTATTCATATCCAGGAAAGAACTGTGGAGTCTGAATACAGATTGAAGCACGCTATTTTCTTTTTTTTTCCTCTCTTTTTTTTGGTTCTTTTTTTCTTTCTTATGGTTTTTCCCTCTTGTTCTGATTCTTTTTTTTTTTTACATCATGATTAATGTGGACATATGTTTAATATGATTGTACATGTACAATATATATCATGTTGATTGATGTCTTGGGGAGGAGTGAAGGGAAAGAAGGAAAAAAATAATTAAATAAAATCAATAAAAGTTTCAAAAACTAATAAATTTTAAAAAAGAAAAAATATTATACCTATTAGACAGGTGAAGGAACAGAGACTCTTAGAAGTTAAATGACTTCCCCAAGGCTATGTAACTAATAAGAAATTAATCCAGGCCTCCTGAATTTTGAGTCCATCTCCATAGTACTTTTCACTACTAAGCTGATGGCCAACTTCTCTTGGCATTTGTGGAGCATCTGCGATTTTTCCCTAAGTCCTAGGGATATTATCTAGTAGAAAGCTAGTGTAGGGAGATTAAAAAGGATGGTTGCTGGATGAAGTGCTAAACAAAGACTGGGATTTTTGTTGTAGCAAGAATGTACAATGATGATAGAAATGTAGAAAACAAGATCTAAAATGATGGCAGATAACTAGGTAAAGATAGCAGGGCTTTAATGTTCTTGCTTCAAGTTTATATGCCACCAAGCAATATGGGAGGAGAGCTCTTTTTCCATTTCCCCACAGCTCTTTTGAGTGTATCTTTTGTTTTATTTTGTTTTGTTTTGGTTTTGGTTAGGGTTTTCAAAGTTCTTTGAGGAGACAAAAAGGTATGAGAAATTAAAGGGAATTTTCTAACCCCAAGTCAGAGTTGTGTCAGGCATTGCTGCAGAAATAGTAGGAGAAAACTAATAAAAAAGACAGTCTTAGAGGGTGTCTATTTACTTTTGACAACTGCCTGCTGTCATGGCTTTAGGTTATGCAGACAAAAAGAGTTTAGATCTCCCTTATAAGGAGAATTTCATGATCCCTAGTAGTATCTCTAGTTGATGGTACAAGAGAGCAACAAGTGCCCTCAAAGAGGTAAAAGACTAGCAGATGAGAAAAGAGCTCAGCAAACACAGTAGTTTAGAAATCAATGGAAATGCTCAGTGAATAGAGATTCAGTGCTCAGTAGAGACAAGGTTGATTGTGATGTCCAATAAAAAATATAGTATATGATAGCTTCAACAGAGGATATTAGTGATTTTATAGTAGTAGTGCAGGAATGTTTTCTTGTTTTATTTTATTTTATTTTCCTTTATTTTTAATACATATTGCTTTATGAATTATGTTGGGAGAGAAAAATCAGGGCAAAAGAAAAAAAAACATGAGAGATTAAAAAAAAACAGAAAAAAGAAGTTAACATAGCATGTGTTGATTTACATTCAGTCTTGTTAGTTCTTTTTCTGGTTGCAGATGCTATTTTCTGTTCAAAGTCTATTGGAATTCTTTTGGATCACTGAACTACTGAGAAGAACCAAGCCTTTCATAGTTGATCATCGCACATTCTTGCTGTTATTGCATACAATATATTCTTGGATCTGCTTGTTTCTCTCAGCATCAATTAATGTAAATTTTTCCAGACCTTGCTATAATTAGCTTGTTCATCATTTTTATAGAACAATAATACTCCATTACCTTTATGTACCACAACTTGTTCAGCTATTCCCCAATTGATGGGCATCTACACCTTTTCCAATTTTTTGCTACCACAAAAAGAGCTGCTATAAACATTTTTGCATATGTGGATCCTTTTCCCTCCTTTATTATTTCTTTGGAATACAGACCCAGTAATGGCATTGCTGGGTCAAAGAGTATGCACAGATTTATAATCCTTTAAGCATAGTTCCAGATTGCTCTCCAGAATGATTGGATCATTTCACAACTCCACCAACTGTGAATTAGTGTCCCAGTTTTCCCATATCCCCTCCAACATTTGTCATTCTTTCCTGACATCTTAACTGGTTTGAGACAATTCTTTGTTGAAGAGAGCCATGTCCATCAGAATTGATCGTCATATAGTATTGTTGTTGCCATGTATTATGATCTCCTGGTTCTGCTCATTTCACTCAGCATCAGTTCATGCAAGTCTCTCCAGGCCTCTCTGAAATCGTCCTGCTGGTTGTTTCTTACAGAACAATAATATTCCATAATATTCATATACCATAATTTATTCAGCCAGAAGGGCATCTATTCAGTTTCCGGTTTCTAGCCACTACAAAAAGGGCTGCCACAAACATTCTTGCACATGTGGGGTCCTTTCCTTCTTTTATGATTTCTTTGGGATATAAACCCAATAGAAATGCTGCTGGGTCAAAGGGTATGCACAGTTTGATAACTTTTTGAACATAGTTCCAAATTGCTCTCCAGAATGGCTGTATCCGTTTACAGCTCCACCAACAATGCATCAGTGTCCCAGCCTTCCCACATCCCCTCCAACATTCATCATTAACTTTTCCTGTCATTTTAGCCAATCTGACAGGTGTGTAGTGGTACCTTAGGGTTGTCTTGATTTGCATTTCTCTGATCAATAGTGATTTGAAGCACCTTTTCATATGACTACAAATAGTTTTAATTTCATCCTCTGAAAATTGTCTGTTCATATCCTTTGACTATCAATTGGAGAATGGCTTGAATTTTTATAAATATGAGACAATTCTCAATATATTTTAGAGATGAGACCTTTATCAGAACCCTTAAATGTAAAGATGATTTCCCAATTTATTGCTTCCCTCCTAATCTTGACTGCATTGGTTTTGTTAATTTTCTTGATATTCTTGACCTTTTCTTCTTCCATATCAATTTTGTTTTTATTTTTTTCTAGTTCTATAAAATAATGTTTTGGCAATTTGATTGGTATGGCACTGAACAAGTAGACCAATTTTATTATATTAGCTTGGCCTAGCCATAAGTAATTTATATTTTTCCAATTGTTTAAATCTGATTCTATTTATATGAGAAATATTTTGTAATTTTGCTCATATAGTTCTTGGATTTGGCTTGGCAGCTAGACTCCCGAAATATTTATTTTGTATATAGTAATTTTAAATGGAATTTCTCATTCTATCTCGCTGATGGGCTTTGTTAATAATATGTAGAAATAATGATGATTTGTGTGGGTTTATTTTATAACCTGAAAATTTGCTAAAGCTATGAATTATTCACAGTAGCTTTTTGGATTTTTTTTTCTAAGATTATCCAATTATATCATCACATAATCTGAAAAGAGTGATAGTTTTATTTCCTTATTGCCTATTCTAATTCCTTTAATTTATTTTTCTTGTCATTGTTAAAGTCAACGTTTTTAGTACAGTGTTGAATAATAGTGGTGATAATGGGCATCCTTATTTCACCCCTGATCTTATTGGGAATGTGTCCAGCTTTTCTCCATTACAAATAATACTTTCTGTGGGTTTTAGATAGATACTGCTTATTATTTTTAAAAAAGCTCCCTTTGTCCCTATGTTCTCTAAGTGTTTTTAGTAGAAATGGGCACTGTATTTTGTCAAAAGCTTTTTTCTGCATCTACTGAGATTATTATATGATTTCTGTTGGTTTTATTATTGATATGATTGATTATGGTAACAGTTTTCCTGATATTGAACCAGCCCTGCATTCCTGGTATAAATCCCACTTGGTCATAGTGTTTTATCCTGGTGATAAGTTGCTGTAATTGCTTTGCTAATATTTTATTTAAAAAATTTGTATCTAGGTGAAATGAGCAGAACCAGGAGATCCTTATAGAGGGCAACAGTAAGACTATTCAATGATCAGTTCTGATGGGTGTGGCTCTCTTCAACAATGAGATGATTTAAACTAGTTCCAATTGTTCAGTGATGAACAGAGTCATCTACACCCAGAGAGAGGACTGTGGGAACTGAGTATGGATCACAACATAGCATTTTCACTCTTTCTGTTGTTGTTTGCTTGCACTTTGTTTTCTTTCTCAGTTTGTTTTTTTCCTTCTTGATCTGATTTTTCTTGTGCAGCAAAATAACTGTATAACTATGTATACATACATTGGATTTAACATATATTTTAACATATTTAACATGTATTAGATTACCTCCCATCTAGGGGAGGTTATGGGGGGAAAGAGGGGAAAATTTGGAACAGAAGGTTTTGCAAGGGTCAATGTTGAAAAATGACCTTTGCATATATTTTGTAAATAAAAAGCTTTAATGAAAATAAAATAAAATAAAATAAAAATCTGTATCAATATTCATTAGGGAGAGTGGTCTGGAATTTTCTTTCTCTGATTTGGTCCTTCCTGGTTTAGGTATCAGTGCCATATTTTTCATAGAAGGAATTTGGCAGTACTACTTCTTTAGCTATTTCCCCAAATAATTTACATATTATTGGAATTAATTGTTCTTTAAATGTTTGGTAGAATTCACTTATGAATCCATTTGGTCCTGGAGATTTTTTCTTAGGGAGTTCATTGATTTTTCTAAAATGGGACTATTTGAGTATTTTATTTCCTCTTCTGTTAACCTGAGCAGTTTGTATTTTTTTGCAAATATTCATACATTTCAATTAGATTGTCAGACCTGCTGCCATAGAGTTGGGCAAAATATATCTTAATTATTTCTTTAATTTCTTTTTCATTGGTGGTAAGTTCTCCTCTTTGATTTTTGATGCTGATTTTTTTTTCTTTCCTTTTTCTGATCAAATTAATGAAAGGTTTATATATTTTGTTAATTTTTTCATAAGACCAACTCTTAATTTTGTTTATTAGTTCAATAGTTTTCTTAGTTTCTATTTTATTAATCTCTCTTTTGAGTTTCAAATTTTTTAATTTGGTACTTAATCTGGGGTCTTTAGTTTGTTCTTTTTCTATCTTTTTTAGTTGCAGAGCTAATTCATTGATCTCCTCTTTCTCTGTTTTATGTATGTAACTATTTAGAGATATAAAATTTCCCCTAAGAACTGCTTTGCTGCATCCCATAAGTTTGGCTATGCTGTCTCATTATTGTCATTTTCTTGGATGAAATTATGGATTGTTTCAGTGATTTGTAATTTTAACGCACTCATTCTTTAGAATTAGGTTATTTAATTTCCAATTGGTTTTTAGTCTATCTTTCCCTGGCCTTTTATTGAATATAATTTTTGTTAAACTGTGGTCTGAAAAGGAAGCATTTACTATTTCTGCCTTTTTGCATTTGCTTGTGAAGTTTTTATGTCTTAATACATGGTCAGTTTTTGTATAGGTGCTTTGTACTGCTGACTAAAAGGTATATTCCTTTCTCTCCCTATTCAATTTTCTCCAGCAATCTATCATATCTAGGTGTTTTAGGATCTTTTTAACCTCCCTAATTTCTTTCTTGTTTATTTTGTGGTTAGACTTGTCTGATTCTGAGAGGAGAGGGTTGAGGTCCTCTACTACAATAGTTTTGCTATCTATTTCTTCCTATAACTGGTTTAAAGTCTTCTCTAGAAATTTGCCTGCTGTATTACTTGGTGCACAGTATCTTTTCTATTTCATTATTTACCATACCATTTATCAAGATGTACTTACTCTCCTTATTTCTTTTAATAAAATCTATTTTTACTTTTGCTTTATCTAAAATTAGAGTTTCAACCCTTGCTTTTTTAACTTTAGCTGAAGCATAATAAATTCTGTTCCAGCCTTTTACCTTTATTGGTATGTGTTTCTCTGTGTCAAGTGTGCTTCTTGTAAGCAACATATTGAAGGATTTTGTTTTTTAATCCACTCTAGTATTCATTTCTGTTTTATGGGAGAGTTCATCCCATTCACATAACAGTTCTGATTACCAGCTCTGTATTTCCTTCCATTCTATTCCCTCCTCTGTATATAGCTTTTGTTTTCTCTTTCCACCCCATCCTTAGTCTTGTCTTAGTAGGTATCTTTTACCTACCCCACCCACTATCACCCCTTTCCCCTTCTTTTACCAGTATTTTTTTTAATCCAACTCCACTAGTGAAGTAAGGAGCCTTACTTATCTTATCTTATCTTCTATCAACCCTTCTTACTTTATGTTATCTTTTCCTCTGGTGTTTCTGCCCTCCCTTCTATCCTGTCTCTCGGTTTCCTTTTCTTCTTTCTCCTCCTTCTTCTTTATAGAGTTAGATAAATTTCTATGGCCAACTGAATGATTGTTATTCCCTCTTAAAATCAAAACTGATGAGATCAAGTTTCAGACAATGCTCATCCCCCTCCCTTTTTTCCCTTGATTGTAATAGGTCTTTTGCACCTCTTCATGTGAACTAATTATCCCTTCATACCTCCCCTTTCTTTTTTTTTTCAGTACAAACTGTTTAGCACCCCTTAATGTTTTTTTCTTTGAAGTCTTCACATGAGAGTCCATTCAAAACCATGCCCTCAGTCCATTTGATGTCCCCTTTGTCTGCCCCAGTATCAGTTACAGTTTGCGAGAATTATAGATATTATTTTCCCATCTAGGGAAGTAAACAGTTTAACCTGTTTGTAGTTTGTAGTTTGATTCCTGTGTTTGTAGATTAAATTTCTTGTTTAGTTCTGTTTTATTTGATAGAAATGATTGAAAGTCTCTTACTTCATTGAAGCTCCATCTTCTCCCCTGAAAGATGATGCTGAGTCTTGCTGGGGAGTTAATTCTTGGTTGTGATCCAGATCCTTTGCCTTCTAGAATATGGTATTCCAGGCAACTCCAATCCTTTATTATTGAAGTGGCCAGATCCTGGCACTGTTGCTCCTTGATTTTTGAATTGTTTTTATTTGGCAGCTTGCAGTATTTTTTTCTTTGAGATAATGGTTTTGTAGTTCTGCAGCAATGTTCCTTGGGGTTTTCCTTGTGGGATCTCTTTGCAGAGGTGATCAATGGATTCTTTCAATAAGTATTTCCCCCTGTATTTCTAGAATATCAGGGTAGTTTTCCTTAATGACCTCTTGTAGAATGCTATCTAGATTCTTTTTTTGGTAAAGGCTTTCAGGTAGGCCAATAATTATTAAATTGTCTTTTCTGGATCTATTTCCCAGGTCGGCTATTTTGCCAATAAGGTGTTTCACATTTTCTTCCATTTTTTCATTCTTTTTAGTTTGATTGATTCTTGTTGTCTCACAAAGTTATTAGCTTCCATTTGCTCTGTTCTAGTTTTTAATTTGTAATTTTCTTCAGTTATCCTTTGTATCTCTTTTTCCATTTGGTTTAATCTACATTTTAAGGAGTTGTTTTCTTCAGACATTTTTTTCCTTCCTTTTCCAAACTGTTGGCTCTCTCATAGATACCTCATTTGTTTTCTCATTTTTTTTCTTCTACCTCTCTCATTTGCCTTTTGAAGTCTTGTATGAACACTTCCAAAAAGCCTCTTTGGGCTTTCGACCAATTCATATTACTCTTTGAGATTTCTTCTGTGGATATTCTGTCCTCATCTGAGTTTGTGTTTTGGTCTGCCCTGTTACCATAGTAGTTTTCTGTGGTCAAGGTTCTTTTTTCTTTCTTGCTCATTTTCTTTCCTTTTCTTTTGGTATTTCCTCTTTTTTACTTTTAAGGTGTAGCTCTCTCCTGGGGTAAAGGGGGTATTGTCCCAAACTTCCTGTACAGCTCTGAGCTTTGGGCTTTGAACACAGGGGCCTCTTCTGTTTGGAGGGTGTAGCTTTACTTGTTTTTTTTTTTTCTTCTTCAGGAAACATCCTGGCTTCCCAGAATTTGCTTTCTGAGCTGGGATTGGAAGCTGCCCCACTGATTTGCTCCTCTACTGAGCCAGGACTGAGGGTGTTAGTTGCTGATTTGCTATGATTAAGACTCTCTCATCAGCTTTCGCAGTGTCTGACTGATTTTGGCTTTTCACCCCAGTGAGACTGATCTTTCTTGAAGTTTTTTTCTGTCTATCTTGAGCTGGAGAGTGGTTTCATTCTGTTAGATTCTATTCTGAGGCTTGGTTTCATGTATTTTTGAGGGAAACTGGGAGAGCTGAAACAGCTTCTTGACTTTATTCTGCTATCTTGGCTCCACTCCCAGAACTCTGTTTTCTTGATTGATTGTGTGCTTCTATATGTCCCTATCATGAGAGTGGCCAACCTTCACATATATTAGTTAAAAATCATTTATTGGCACTTGCTATGTTTCAAGCATTATACTAAATATGAGGGTTAAAAGAAAGATTAAAAAAAATGTTTTCTGTCCTCAAAGAGTTCACATTCTAATAGAGGAGACAACATGCAGATAACTTTGTATGTACATGATATAGAATATATAAATGGCAAGTCATCTTATAGAAAAGGCACCACAAGGAGAACTAGGAAAGTCCTCCACAATATGGGATTTGATCTGAGTCTTGAAGGAAGTTAGGCAATCCAAGGGGTAGAGGTGAGGAGGGAGAGCATTCCAGATATAGTAGACAACCAAGGAAGATGACATTTCATCTCCAGTGACAGAAAGTAGGTTAGTGTTGTTTGCAGAGTTTGTGTGGGGGAATAAGATATAAAATGACAGAAAAGGTAAGAAGGAGCCAAATTTTGGAGGGTTTAAAATACCAAATTTTTTAAAAAATTGATCCTGGATGTAAAAAAAAGGGCTATGAGAGTAAATTGGTTAGGCACTTTAGGAAGATTACTTTGGAGTAAAAATTGGATTGGAATGAATAGAGACCTGAGACAGGGAAACCAACTAGAAAAAAGCTACTAAAACAGTCTAATTGAAGAGTGATTAACCCTACATTGGGGTAATGATTATGTGAGTAGAGAGAAAGGATATATTATTTTAAGATGACATTTGACAACAGTTTGGATGTTTGGGGTGAATGAAAGTGAGGCATCTAAATTTGATGTAAGTTGTAAGCCTTGCAACTTGAGAAGATACCTTCAATAGTAATAGGAAAGTTGGAAAGACGGGAAGGTTTTGGGGAAAAGATAATGGGTTCTACTTTGGATTTTCTAGGTTTGTGATACCTACAAAATATTCAGTCTGAAATGTTAAATATATATTAGGTGATGCTCAGGATTGGTCAGGGACATATAGTTCAGGGAGTCTTCTGCATAGAAATTATATTTAACCCTAGGAAGCCCATGAAATTACCAAGTAAGACAGTATAGTGGTGGTGTCAAACTCAGAAATTGCGGCCACTAATCTGTATTATAAGAATCCTCTCATCATTGTATATGGCAACAACAAGATGATCATTTCTGATGTACATGGCTCTTTTCAACAATGAGTTTCAATGATCTTGTGATGAAGAGAGCCATCTAAATCCAGAGAGAGAAGTCTAGACAACACAGCATTTTCACGCTTTTTGTTGTTGCTTGCTTGCATTTTATTTTCTTTCTCATTTTTTTCCTGTTTGATCTGATTTTTCTTGTGCAGCAAGATAATTGTATAAATGCATATGCATATATTGGATTTAGCATATATTTTTACCATGTTTAACATATATTGGATTACTTGTCATCTAGGAGACGGGGTAGATGAAGGGGAAAGAAAACTGGAACACAAGTTTTTGCAAAAATTAATGTTGAAAAATTATCCATGCATATGTTTTGAAAATAAAAAAAAGATTTAATAAAAAAAGAATCCTTTCAGATCTCATATTGACAGTTTAAAAATGTTATGTAATCCATATTTTGTTGTATTTTTCTTGTTTTTATTAAATATTTATCAATTATATTCCAATCTAATTCAAGGCATTGTTAAGATTATTGTAGACCATATGTTTATATTCCAGATGGAAACCTTTGGTATCCCCTTAGAATAGATAATAAAGTAGATCTCATTAATTTGGGAAATTATGTACAAAGGCACTTGAAAAGGACAGCAGAATTCTTTTTCCGTAGAAAAGTGATTATGGAGAGCAGTAACTATTAAAAGAAAGCTACTACTGAGGGTATACTTTTTTATGAAACATTATACATGACTATGGGATTATACAGAAACATACTTATGTCTCAAAAATGGAATCTTGTAAAAGTTTGCATTTTTAGAACTTAGTTGTTAACTTATAAATTAGTTCAAGTATTTTTATTTATTTTCCCTTAGTGAGATTAATAAAATGACATTCTTTAGGACTATTCAATCAATATTTGCTTTTTAAAAAATCATTTGGGTACCAAATAAAATGTGCTACTTATAGTGAGAGGAGAGAGTATTTCTTTTGATATTCAGCAGTAGACTGTTCAGGACATGTCTTGTTGGGACTGAGAGAAGTGGAAGTGGCAGTTATGGAGTTGAGGCTGGACTTAGGATATCTATAGCAGTGTAAGCCTGTATTGGATTAAAAGAAGAAGTAAATGCAGATAGAA
This sequence comes from Myrmecobius fasciatus, assembly GCA_023553655.1. NCBI lineage: Eukaryota > Metazoa > Chordata > Mammalia > Dasyuromorphia > Myrmecobiidae > Myrmecobius > Myrmecobius fasciatus. The sequence goes on from JAJPUD010003492.1 coordinate 130,867, forward strand.
ACTATATGTATACAGACAATTTCTTTCCTCTTTGGCTTCATTTTCTTCATTTGCAAAAGGAGAGAAGTAAATTAGATTTTTCTAAGGTATCTTCCAGTTCTATTATTCTAGGCTATTGAGAATTGGGGCCTTTGGCATGTAAATCTAGAATCAGTATGGCTGAGTCAAAAAGGATGCTTTTGGGGCATAGTTCCAAACTGCTTTCCAGAATGTTTAAACTAATTCACAGATCCACTGACGGTGTATTCGTATATCTATTGTCCTATCTGCTCCAGCATTTGTCATTTTCCTTTCTTTCATGTTAGCTAATCTGATGATGATGAGGTGGTACTTTAGAGTTGTTTTAATTTGCATTTCTCTAATTATTAATGATTTAGAGCATTTTTCTCCACTTGACTATTGATAGAATTGACTACTTCTGAAAACTTCTTGTTCATATCCTTTGACCACTGATCAATTGGGGAATGACACATTCTTATAAATTTAATTTAACTCTTTCTGTATTTGAGAAATTAGACCCTTATCAGAGAAAGTTGCTGCAAAGATTCCCCTCTCCAATTTTCTGCCTCTCTTCGAATTTTATCTACATTGTTTTTGCTTATGCAAAAACTTTTCAAGTTTTTATAATTAGAATTATCCATTTTACCTTTCATGAATTCTCTATCTCTTGTTTAGTCATGGACTCTTCCCCTATTGACAGATTTGATAAGTTATCTCTTTCATGCTCCATTAATTTGCTCATGTTACCTTTATGTCTAAATCATTTTTTCATTTTGAACTTCTCTTGCTATGCAGTGTCAGATGTTGGCCTATGTCTAGTTTCTGGTGGATTGCTTACTAGTTTTTCCAAAAGTGAGCTCAGATTTATACTCCATTAGCTAAATTTATACTCCAAAGAAATAAAAAAAAAAAGGAAAAGGACCCACAATATAAAAATACATATTGCAACTCTTTTGTACTAGAAAATAGTTGGAGACTGAGGGGATAACCACCATTGCAAATGACTGAACAATTTGTGGCATATGAATGTGATGGAATACTATTGTACTATAAGAAATAGTGAATGGAATGGTTTCAGAAAAACCTTCAAAGAGTTATATCAACTTATGCAAAATGAAATGAACAGAATCAGGAGAATACATTACACAGTAATAGCAATATTGTACAAAATAATCAAATATTATTTGGTAATTAGTTAGTAACTCTGATCAATACATTGACCCATCATAATTTCAAAGAACTCATGATGAAAAATGCCATCCACTTTTAGATAGAGAGCTGATTGCCTCAAAGTGCAGACTAAAACAATTTTTTTCTTTTCTTTTTTTCTATACATGGATAATGTGGAAATTTGTTTTGCATGACTTCGTATTTGTTATGGGTTTTCTATTTCTTGCCTTCTCAGTGGATGAGGGACCATGGGGGAGGGAAAGAATCTGGGACTAAGAATAAAATAAAACTGAATTTAAAAAAAATTGAGCTCTATTATGAGAAATAAAAGTCCTGATATATAAATAATTTTGCAGACCTTAAAAATTCTATAGAACAGTGGCCATTCTTATTAAAGTTAACAGTTGTTTTTAGGGGCATCACATTTTGATGACTCATTTTTTAAGTCTATTCTCAATTGTTTATGCTTATGGCAACATGTATGCAAAATTTTTAAGAGACTGATCAGTTCAGCTCCCACTTCTACTAGTAAGGTGAATCCCCAGAGAACCACTTCTACCTTCTCCCAGAATTCCTAGAAGCAGTCTTGATGATTTGAGGTATTTACTATGATGGCATGGCTCAAGACTGAGGATTTCCCCAACTTCTCCTGTGTTAGGCTTTCATATGTAGGCAATTATAAATGGATTGAATTATAGTCCCAGACCAATTCAATCTCTAGGATGATGTTCTGTGCTTTAGGAAAAAGTCATCATAGTCTGTAACACAGAAGTAGATTGATCCAAATCAGAAATGTATCAGGTCACAGTCAGAATCAGATGGGACCTATGAGTAACCCTTACATTTCTAGCTTACGTGAGTCTTTAAAAAAATCCAGTAGAACACAATAGAAGAGTAAGTTTCATTCAAAATAACTATAAAGCACATAAAATATCTTTGAATTACTTTACCAAAGAATACTCAAAACTTATATAAATGCAATTACAAAGCATTTAAAGAAATAAAAAAATGCCAAAAAAAATTGTAGGTATATTTATTGTTCATGGCAGGACTCTGCCAACATAATAAAAATGTGTTATAGTGCTATACCAATCAAATTGTTCCAGGAATAATTTAGAGAGCTGGATAGAACCAGGAAATGCATCCAAAGGAACAAAAAATCTAGAATATCTAAGGACAAAAGAAAGAATGAAGGGAAAATAACACCTCAAATTATATTTGTTGCTGTTGTTCAGTTGTTGTAGTTATGTATAATTTTTTGTGACTCCATTTGGGGTTTTCTTGGCAACAATACTTGGAGTGGTTTGCAATTTCCTTCTCTAGCTCATTTTATTAATGAGAAATAGAGACAAACAGGGTTAAGTGGCCTGCCCAGAGTTATAAACTAGTGTCTGAGGCCAGATTTGAATTTAGGAAGATATATCTTCTTGACTTCAGGCCTTGCATTCTATCACATCACCTAGCTGCCCTAGAGATTACATTATGAAGCTTAAATCATCAAAGTAATATGGTATTGGCTAATAATAGAAAAATAGATGAGTGGAACAGATTGGGAAAGGGAGAGTCAAAAACTAGCAAATTAAAGCATCAAAACCTAAGAATATAAATTACTTAGGGGAGAAACACACTATTTGGCAAGAACAGATGGAAAAATTATAAACTAGTGACAGAAATTACAGTTAGAGCAATATCTTATACCACATGTCACAATAATCTCAAAATTGTGACCTAAATCTGAAAGGCCACACCATTTTTTAAAAATTGAAGAAATGAGATCAGTTAATGGTTTGACACTATTATTTTAAGAATTATTTGCTTATATACTGTAACTATCTCTTGGGAAATGTTTTTTATTTTATTTATTGTTGATGATTTATAGTTTGAATGCTATCTTAGAATATTTTTTTGAGTTGAATAAACAAGAGAATTCTAAAAAAGTTTAATCATGTTAAGTAGTTCATTGGAAGTTATCATGGGCAACTGGCTTTCCTATTGTATTCAGTTTATTATTGAGTATAGGTAATAATTCAGACTGTCAGACATTGCATGTGTATGCAATATGAAGCCCAAAACTTCCTAAATTGGGTTTCCATCCCCCTGTGGCATCATGTAACTAAATATAGGGATCACAAAATTATTATTTATTAGCAATAAATACTGGATTTGAATATGCATTTTATACACCTATATATCTGGGGGTCATGTAAAAATGTCTTGTGCAAAAAGGGGTTGGAGTGGGAAAAGTTTAAGATGCCTTGCTATAGCTCATTATAGGGATAATGGTTCTATTAACCTCAAACTATTATCTGAAGACCTTCCACACTCAAAAACACATGCAAGACACTGGGGCCTCACATAGGACCCTGTTTTTCTGGCATATAGAATTGTTTTCTTACTTTTTTGGAATCAGTGACTGTATCCCTGAACTAGGTCAGAGTATCTATTACTATAAAAGAGAAAAGCATGAGTGGTCAGCTACACACCATTATAATAGAAGTATTGCTTAGATGATGTATTTCTGTCAAATCTCTCTCCTGCACAAACATTCTAGCATAAAACTAACATTCCAAATAACTTTAATGAATGGAAAAAGATAAATTTTTGGAATCATTCACCAGTAGCAGGCAGGACCAAAATATTGTTGGTGAATGAACAGCTAATGCTCTTCCTAGCTTTCCTTGCAGACTGTTGACAGCCTTGGCTACATATAATTAATTCCAACAGCTATGGTTACCTGGATAGTCCATTTATAGCAATAGTTGTCTGTTTGATGGAGCCAAAAGAGCAAATGTGCTTTCTCTGAGTTGAATGGGCGCCTGACTAGTGTCCAAAGTACTGACTGAAGTTCCCTGAAGAAAGGAAGTTCGTTTAGTCTCAATCCTAACACTAGTAATGATTGTTGTCCAGTCATTTTCAGTCATGTCCAACTTTTTGTGACCTCATTTGGAATTTTCTTGGCAGAGATACTGTAATGTTTTGCTATTTCCTTCTTTAGTTCATTTTAAAGATGAAGAAACTCAGGCAAACAGGGTTAAGTGACTTATTCAAATAATTCATGATGTGATATTAATTAATAATAATGACTTATAGTTAGGGCACATGGTTTATAAGACAATGCACAAACACAGCAACATTTTAGTCAAAAGAATTAATCTCTGTGGTAGAATTTTAGGCTCTAGGATAGGGCAGTATAAAGAGAACTATTGGGGCAAGATGTTCTTCCTAACATTTCTCAAGATATACCAACACAGTTACATCTTTTATTTGTATGTTGGATTGGCTTTGACTGAAAGTGTGGAGCTTCTAGAATATTTGGGAAGGTGCCTAGTGATGAGCTTCTGTGGTATTTATTCTGCCTGTCTCCTTGGATCAAGTATAATGGAAAGAACAATGGACTTGAAGTTAACAAGTCTGGATTTAAATCTTGCCTTCCTCAGTCCAGCAAACATTTATTAAGTGCTTATTATGTGCTAGGCACTATGTCTCAGAGGCTAACATGTCACTTCACTTCTTGGACAGTCCATTTTCCAATCTTTAAAATTGTTATTCTGACCTTATGGAATTTTTGTGAAAATTGTACTTGGTACAAGGAAGGACCAACATGGTAGAAAGACAGGAAGAAGTGCAATGAGTTTTTCCCTCCCCCCTCCAAATATTTTCTAAACTTATCTAAAAAATACACCAGTCCAAATCTTAATTGAGGAATCTAAGAAAAGAGTCACAGTGAATTTCCTTTTCCATTCTAGTAGATATCAGGAGACAGAAATATCTGGGGAACTGGAGAGAGGATATGTACAAAAACAGGCTGTGATATACATCATAATGCAAAGGGATTGGAAGAGGACCAAGACTTTGCAAGGGGAACAGATAAAATCCAGGATACCACCACCTCATGCAAGATATGGAAACAAGTGCCAGTTGGCAGCTTTGTCACTCACTACCCAGTTTCAGGTTACAAATCCAGGGCAGATTGAGGAAGGGATCTATAGTCGGGATAGGCGTGGTCACAGCTCTTCAACTATGTATCTAGTGAAAGACAAGAACAGAAGTACACAAAAATTGTGTGGCTCTGATCCCAGGTACAGAATGGGGCCTCACTTCTAATTTCTAGCCCAGACTGAAGTTTCTACAGAGGAATAACCAGGGAGAAATCTCAGAATGAAGAGAATCATAAGTCTCTGATACTCTTAACCTATTGGTTGATGGGGACTGAATTCTAAATCAATCTACTGAATTTCTAAACAACTATACCTAGATCCATAAGTTGCAGAGGTCAGACTGGGGAGGGGGCACAGTGATCAGACTTTGCCTTGGAGCAGACTACTTTGTTGCTGTTTTTCCTCAATAGTATTTTGTTTTTCCATATATATATATATGTACATATATATATATATATATGTGTGTGTGTGTGTGTGTGTATGACTTTTACTATTCATTTTTGTAAGGTTTTGTTTTCCAGATTTTTCTCCTTCCCTCTTTTACTTCTCCCCTCTCCAATATTGCAAGCAATCTGATATAGGTTATACAAGCACAACCTTCCCCTTCCCCTCCCCCCGCCTCCTCAATAGCATTTTATTTTTCCAAATACATGTAAGGATGGCTTTCACTATTCAGTTTTATAAAACTTTGTGTTCCAAATTTTTCTCCCTCCCTTTTATTTCTTCTCTCCCTAAGACAATAAGCAAACTGGTATAGGTTATACATGTGCTAAGCTTTTAAATATATTTCCATATTGTTCATGTTGTGCAAGAAAAATCAAACCAAAAGGTAAAAAGCACAAGAAAGAAAAAGCAAGCAAACAAACAAACAAGATGAAAATACTATACTTTGATCCACATTCAGTCTCCATAGTTCTCTCTCTGGATGCAGATGACATTTTCCACTTATTGGAATTGTCTTGGATTATCATATTGCTGAGAAAAGCTGTCTATCATAGTTGATTATCACATAATCTTGCTGTCACTGTGTACATTGTTTGCTTGGTTCTGCTCACTTCCCTCAGCATCAGTTGATGTAAGTCCTTCCAGGCTTTTCTGAAATCAGCCTGCTAATCATTTCTTATAGAACAAAAATATTCCATTACATGCATATACCATAGCTTACTTAGTCATTCCCCAACTGATGGGAATCCACTTATTTTCCAATTCCTTGCCACTATAAAAACAACTGCTACAAATATTTTTGCATATGTGGGTCCTTACCCCTCTTTTATGATCTTTTTGGGATATAGACCCCGTAGTGATACTGTGGGATCAAAGGGTATGCATAGTGTTATAGCCCTTTGGACATAGTTCCAAATTGTTCTCCAGAATAATTAAATCAATTCATAATTCCACCAACAATGCATAATTGTTTCCTTAGACTTATAACTTTCTTTTTCTGTCATACTAGCTAATCTGATATATGAGAGATAGTAACTCAGAGTTGTTTTTAATTTGCATTTATCTAATTAATAGGGATTTAGAACATTTCTTCATATCACTATAGATAGCTTTGATTTCTTTATCTGAAAGCTACTTGTTCTTATTCTTTGAGCATTTATCAATTAAGGAATTACTTGTATTTTGTTTTAAATTTAACTTAGTTACCTACATATTTGAGAAATGAGGCCTTTATCAGAGATATTTTGGTAAAAAAGATTCCCCTCCCCCTGCTTCCTCTTTTCCTTTTATTTTATTGCATTGGTTTTGTTTATGCAAAAATTTTTAAATTTAATGTAATCAAAATTATCCATTTTGCATCTTGTAATGCTATCTTTGGTATGGTCCTAAATTCTTCCCTTGTCAATATACCTGATAGATAAACTATCCTATTCTCCCCTAATTTGCTTATGATATTAGTTTTTATGTCAAAATTATTTTGTCTTTATCTTGGTATCCAGTATCAGATGTTGGGCTATACCTAGTTTCTACCATATTGTTTTCTAGTTTTCCCATAAGTTTTTGAGAAATAGGGAATTCTTATTCCAAAAGTTTCGATCTTTGGGTTTATCAAAGATTAAATTGCCATGGTTATTTACTGCTATGTATTATATACCTAATCTTTTCCACTGATTTACCATTCTGTTTCTGACCTAGTACCAAATTGTGCTGATGATTTCCACTTTATAATACACATGCAAAGCTAGGCCACTTTCCTTCACATTTTCCCCCCACTAATTCACTTGATATTCTTGATTTATTGTTCTTCCATATTAATTTTTTTCTCTCTAGAATAATTTTTTGGTAGTTGATTGGTATGGTACTGAATAAGCAGATTAATTTAAATAAAATTGTCGTTTTTATTATATTGGCTCAGCGATAATTAATTAATGTTTAAAGTAAAAACATTAAAGTAACTAATGTTTAAAGAAAAACATTAAAGTAATTAATGTTTTTTACAATTGTTTTTATCTAATTTTATATGTATGAAAAGTATGTTGTAATTGTGTTCATAGTTTTTGGATTTATCTTGACCAATAGACTGCCAAATATTTTATATTGTCTATATGTATTTTAAATGGAATTTCTCTTTCTACCTCTTCCTACTGTATTTTGTTGGTAATATATCAAAATGCTGATTATTTATATGACTTGATTTTATATCCTGCAACTCTACTAAAGTTGCTAATTATTTCAACTAGATTTTTTAGTTACTTCTCTAAAATTTAAGTATGACATCATATCATCTGCAAAGAGTGATAATTTTGCTTCCCCATTGCCTATTTTAATTTCTTTAATTTGTTTTTCTTCTTTTATTGCTATAGCTAGCATTTTAGCACAATATTGAATAATTGTGGTGATAATGGATATCCTTGTTTCACCCCTGATTTTATTGGGAAGATTTCTAGTTTTTCAGCATTCCAGATAATACTTGCTGAAGCTTTTAAATAAATACTACTCATCATTGTAAGGAAAGCTCTATTTATTTCTATTCTCTGTGGTATTTTTAATAAGAAAGGATGTTATGTTTTGTTAAAGACTTTTTCTTCATCTATTGAGATAATCATATAATTTCTGTTGATTTTGTAACTGATATGGACGATTACAGTGATAGTTTGCCTAATGGAACCAGCTCCAGTATTCCTGGCATAAATCCCACCCAGTTATAGAGTATCATGTGATAAATTGCTGTCATCTCCTTGAAATATTTTATTTAAAATTTTTACATTAATATCCATTGTGGATATTTGTGTCATAAAAGAATTTGGTATGATTCCTTCTTTGCCTTTTTTCCCCCAAAATAGTTTATATAATATTGAGATTATCTTTTAAATGTTTAGTAGAATTTGCTTGTAAGCCCATCTGACTCTGGTGATTTCTTTCTTTCTTTCTTTCTTTCTTTCTTTCTTTCTTTTTTTTCCCCCTCCCTAGGCATTTTTCCTTAGGGCATTTTTTTCTTTTTCTTTTCTTCCCCCCCCCCACTCCAATACGGGGTTATTTAGGTATAATATTGTATCTTATGTTGTTAATCTGGGAAATTTATATTTTTTTTAACTATTCATCCACTTCACTTAGATTGTCAGATGTATTGTCACATAATTGAGCAAAATAGTTCCTAAAATTTTCTTTAATTTCCTCTTTACTGATGGCCAATTCATTCTTTTCATTTTTGCTTCTGGCAATTTGGTTTTCTTCATTCCTTTTTTAAAAAAATCAAATTAACAATGGTTTATCCTTTTCTTATCCCCCCCTTATAAGATCAGATTCTTGTTTTATTTATTATTTCAATGGTTCTTACTTCCAATTTAATTAATCTTTCCTCTGATTTTCAGAATTTCCAATTTGGTGTTTAATTAGGGATTTTAAATTTGTGCTCTCTTTAGTTTTGAAGAAAAAAAACCTAGTTTTTAGTTGCATGCCCAATTCATTGATCTGCCCTTTCTCTATTTTACTTATGTAAGCATTTAATAATATAAAGTTGCCCCTAAGTATGCTTTGGTTGCATTTCATAAATTTTGGTTTGTTGTCTCCTTGTTGTGATTCTCTTTAATGAAATGATTATTTTTGTGATTTTTTCTTTGACCCATTTATTCTTTAGGATTATATTATTTTATTTATAATTAATTTTTAATATATTTTACAGCCCTTTATTGAATATATTTTATTGCACTGTGATCCAAAGAGTATCTGTTTAATATTTCTATTTTTCTGGTTTGACTCATGAGTTTTTTTTTTTGCTTTAATACATGCTAATTTTTTTGTAGGTGCCATATACTATTGAGAAAAAGGGATGTTCTTTTCTATCGCCATTCAGTTTTCTCCAGTGATCTATAATATTTAAATTTTCACTTCTTTCACTTTTTTCCTGACTTATCTTGTGGTTGGATTTATCTAGTTTTGAAAGGGGAAAGTTGAGATCCCCCACTAGAATAATCTTCCTGTCTATTTCCTCCTTTAGCTATTTAAATTTTCTTTTAGAAAATTTGGATGCTAGACCATTTTGTGCTTATAAAATTAGTATTGATATTTCTTCATTATCTGTGGTTCCTTTTAGAAAGATGTAGTTTCCTTTTTAAAATATCTTTTAATTAGACATTTTTTGTTTTTGCTTTGTCTGAGATCATGATTGCTACCCTGCTTTTAAAAAAAAAATTCAGCTGTAGTACAATAGATTCATGCTCCAGTCCTTTACTTTTATTTTGTGTATCTCTCTCTGCTACAAATGTGAAATAAGAATTCTTAAAGAAAAAAAAATAGAAATGGAGTTAACAGTGTGGCACAAAAATATAAATCTTGCTCATGTATCAAACTCTCTCAAAATTAGAATGGGTCAAATAGAAACCAGTAACTTCATAAGACAAGAATTATTAAAACAAAAGACTGGGGAAAAAAAGAAAGTGTAAAATATTTTATAGCACAACAAACAAACACATGTCCTATAAAATAAATCAAGGAAAGTTTAAAGATCATTGAACTAGCCAAATACCACGACTAAAAGAACCTAGATATTATATTTTAAAAATTCATAAAAGAAATCTAAAGATCTCTTAGAACTAGAGGGCAAAATGGAAAGAGAAAGAATCCATCAATTACTTCCTAAAAGAAGCTCAAATGGAAAATCCCAAGGCATCTTACGGCCCAAATCCAGAACTTCCAGATCAAAGAAAAATGTTTTACTGTAAGCAGACAGAAAGAAAAAGTTCACATAATGAGGAGCTATAAAATGAAACACATATGATTTAGCAATCACCACTAAAAAGAGGTAAAGAGCTTTTAATAGAAACTTCCAGGAGAGGATTCTGGGAAGATAGCAAAGTAGGTCAGAAAATTCCAAGTTCTTTAGTTTTCCCCCACAAACAAGGCAAAATAGTGTCTCAGGGCAAATGCAGAATGGTAAAAATAAACAAGATTTGAGGCAGAACTGTGATCCTCCTGAGATAACCAGAGAAGATCTGAAGAAAGATACCTGGACTGAGATTTGGCTGTGTGATGTATAAACATCTCCAGACTAGTTCTGCTGAAACAATAAATGACAAACCCTGGGGCTAGCTAGATTGGGAAGTAGCTTCTTCCCCAGCAACAAGAAATTTTCACCTCCTAGAAACTGTGGAGACTTGAGTTTATGAGTTAGGGAAGATTGAGAAAACCTTTGCTGATAAGGGATATCAGGTCTAGCTATGTTGTCCAGATGCAGTTCTGGATAAGAAAGAACCAGCACATGTCCAGTGAGTGCAAAAGCAGTGGGGTAGGGGCAATGTTGGCTGATTGAGCAATTACAGGAGGAAGAAGTTATTGGTCAGATCGGAGGGGAGAATTGAAGGAAGATACCATGTTCCACACCACAGAACCAGATGTGATTACAATAAAAGTTCTATGTTTAAAAAGGGGGGTGGGCAGTAAAAGGAGTAAGAACCTAACCCTAGAAACTTACTATGGGAATAGAGAAAACCAGGGTTCATCTTCAGAGAAGGATAGGGAAGTAAAAAAAAAAATGCCTTTTACTGTAAAGAGTAACATTGAATGGTAGCCTGCCTCCAAAAGAATTCATAGAAGAACTTAATAAAGGCTTTAAAAATCAAATGAGAGAAAATGATGATTTTTTTAAAAAAAATTTTATTTATTTATTTTTATTTGCAAAACATAGATGCCCATCAATTGGAGAATGGCTGAATAAATTATGGTATATGAATATTATGGAATATTATTGTTCTGTAAGAAACGACCAGCAGGATGATTTCAGAGAGGCCTGGAGAGACTTACATGAACTGATGCTGAGTGAAATGAGCAGAACCAGGAGATCATTATACACGGCAACAACAATACTATATGATGACCAATTCTGAAATTTTTTTTAAAAAAGAACAATTCAAGAAAAACAAATTTATGAAAAGAAAGTTAATCAATTGGAAAAGGAAATTCAGAATCTTAAGGAAGAAAATGACTCCTTAAAAATTAGAATTGGGTAAGAGGAAGCCAAAGAAGTTATGAGACCAAGAAATTACAAAACAAAATATAAAGAATGAAAAAAATAGAAAAGAATATGAAATATTTTATAAGAAAAAACAACTGATCTGGAGAAAAGATTAAAAAGAGAAAACAAAAAGAGAAAAGAATAATCAGACCACATTGCCAGAAATCTATGATAAAAATAAAGAATCTTGATATGATAAAACAAGAAATTATTAAAGAAAATTGCCATGAAGGGTTAGAGAGAAAATAAAAATAGAAAAAAATCCAGTGATCACCACCTCAAAGAAATCATATGAAGAAAACCAACAGGTATATCATAGTTAAATTTCAAAAACCTCATCTTAAGAGGAAAATATTATAAGCAATAATACAAAATAATTTAAATATAGCAGGGCCATAATTAGACTCACACAAGACCTAGCAGGGGCTACATTAATAGACCACAGGTCTTGGAATACTACATATTGAAGAGCAATATATTGAAGAGCAATTGAAAATATCATATTCAGCATAATTAAGCATAATCTCAGATGATAAAAAGATAGACATTCAATGAATTTTTAGGCTATCAGGATTTTGTTACAAAAAAGATCTGAACATAATAGAAAATTTGGCATATAAGATACATGAGAGATATAAGGTAAACATCAAAGACTAATTGCAAGTGGTTCAATAATGACAAACTGTTAATATATTTTAGTAGCATAGCATAATTATTATTTTTATTATCTTGCACTTAATAGTATTTTCCCCCAATTGCATATAAAGAAACTGTTTACTTTTATACATAAATATGTAAACTGTATGTCTATCATTGTCATTAATAATTGGGTAGTTAAAAAAAAGAATGGGTCAGAGCTAATTATGATATAATTCTAAAAAAACAAAACTGTGTAGGAAAAGGTTAAAAAAAGTAATTATATAAATTAAGTGCAAAAGGGAGAATGAGAGAGAAATTAATTGGAGGAGTAGCTGTTAGTTCTGGAACTCTGCTCTCATTGGGAATGGGGTAAAGAGGGAACAATATTTATAATCTAGAAGAGTATAAAAATCTTCTAAATTCAGAAAAGAAATAAAATATTAAGGGGAGGGGGGAAGATAAGGGAGGGACTTGTAGAAGGATCCCTGCTCACATCAACCTGAGTTAAAGAGAGAATAACATGTATATTTAGAAGGGAATAAAAGTCTACCAAATTTTTAAAGAAATAAGAGGGTGAGGGAATAAGACAAGGAGGGATATATAGAAGAGTGTTTAGATTAACCAGAATGGGATAAAGAAGAAAAAACACATATATTTTGAAAGTCTTCTAAATTCAGATAGAAACAAAATAGAAAGGAGAAAGGGTAAGGGAAGAGAATAAGGGAGATATCCTTGTGGGAGTGAGGAGTGAGGAGAAGTAGATTAAGTAATAGGAGGGCAAGGTAGTGGAAATAAATAAAGCAAAGGAATCAGGCAAGATAGCAAATAAGAGATACCCAGAGACATAATAATAAAGGTCAGAAGTAGAATTTATTAGACAAAAAGTAGGGATAGCAATCATGATTTCAGACAATGTTAAAATAAAGTAAGTTTAATTAAAAAGAGAAAAATAGGGAAACTGCTATATATCAGCCAAATTCTTGCCATTAAGGAGCTTATATTTTACTAAAAGGCAACAAATATAAGGGAGTGGCTAGGGAAGGGAGATTTGGTCTAGAGAAATACTGGGATGGTGAGTAGAACTGTAAGGTAATTGAATTTCATGTCTTTTCCAGAGGCAATGACAGTATTGATTTGATTGCTCTTTCCAGAGCAAGAGGTGCAAAACAGGATGGTGCTACAAGGAAGATGGTAATAGGCACAGAGTAGACAGCTAGATGGGACACGAAGCATGGTTGGGAGTTGCTTAGCTATAGTAGATTAGGGGAGTTTGCCCTCACTTATTAATGAATAGGTATAGCTGAGTCCAGGGTGGTGTTTCTGAACTTTGATCTCTGAAAATTCTGTTCTTAGAGAAGGCATGTCAACAGGGTAGATGGTAAAAAGCTCAGAATAAATGTCTAGATGTAATGTGTGTTTTAAAATTAACTTTAGTACTAAAATAACAGTAACATCAGATTTCCATAGAACTGTTTTTATTTTTTATTTTATTCTTTTAAAAAAAGTTTTTCATAGAACTGTTTTTATAACAAACTTATCGTTGAAATGGTAATGAAAGTATTACTATCGATCTTATTATAGAAGAAGAACTGAGGCTCAGAGAAAGGGGTAATTTCTTGACTAGGATTACATAGCAAGTAAAAATTGGAGCCAGAATTTACCCTCTCTATCATGTGCAGAGAAAAATTAAGTTGAAAGTCTAAATTAAAATATAAACTTGCATGATGTCTTTTCAAATAGGGAACTTTCTCATGTGTGTCTGTCTCTGTGTGTCTGTGTGTCTGTCTGTTTCTCTGTGTCTGTCTGTTTTTGTCTCTTAAAATTTAAGACTGCAATGCATGCACAAAATGGCCCACATATAACAGCTCTGTTGGAAAAACATTTTTTTTAAGAAATGCTTACATAACAGACCTTTCTCAAAAGGGCAAAAGAAAGGAAGTGTCCTCAGTGTAGTATATTATAATAATTAGTAGTAATCATAGTAATAAAAAAGCAGGTTCCTCTGAGTTATTAAAATAAAATGATAGCAGTAATAATGTATTATGCTTATGTGACGTGATTTTATAAACATTATCTCATTTCACTCAGGACAACCTGTGAGGTAGGGAGGGCTGGAATGATGATCTCTGCTTTACAAGTGAGATGGAACAAGGTTACCCAAGGTACTAGTGGCAGAGCTGGGACCAGACCCAAGCTGACTGATTCGTCAGCTGCTTCTAATTCTTCTAATGGCTCTTCCAGTGGATCCTGGTACTTTGTTCTCAAAGAAGTTGGGAAATGACTATATGCACTCAGACCTTTAGCTAACAGTTTTTCAATTTTGTGAATTGCTTTAACTTCTAGGATGAGGCCTTTTGCTTGGAATGTGATGGAGGCAGTAACTCTGTAGTACCTAAAATCCATGAAAATGTTCATTTTTTAAAAAAATATTAAGAACAGTATTTTAGTATAATTGGTTTCTTTTGTAATTATATGTATTTTATTTTATGTATTTAAAAACATCATTAGGTTTCAATTGACTGTCAAAGGAGTCTATGAACTGCTCATATCGCATACAATCTTTCCTTAAAAGTGTTATCTTAGACACTCAGGTCTTTCAGACACTTTTAGACCTTTCATGCTCCAGGTGGCTCCCAATCATAAATTTGGGCAAAGAGAAGAAAAATAGAAACTACAAATACATTCCCCAGGATTGTTCCCAACTTCATTTAGAGCAAATTTCCTTAGTCAAGGTAGCCTAGAGGTCACTCAAGATTTCTCAGTCTGTTGGTCTTTCCTCCCCAATCCCTTCTTACTTCATCTCTAATTCCAGTTTATGGAGAGGTAGAGCTTATATGTTATTTTTAGAGTCATTTTTTGGGAATATATCTGGCTTAAGGAATGAGAGGGAAGAAATGTTATTATGGGGCTTGCCTGATCTATCAAAGTGGAGGTAATGGAGGCTCTGGGATTTGGTAATCTGAACTCAGATAGGAATATTTCCTTCACAGATGCCAGACCACACTCATGTGGGAGTGCCAACTTGAATGAGTTCTTGCAAGTTCTTAGGGGCAGAACAAGCCCTGTAGGTAGACAAAGGAGAAAGTACCTTTTTGGTATTAGGGGAAATATTTGTATGTGTATCATGATAGCTGTGACCAAATAATGTAGAAAAAATTCCTTTTAGTAGAAGTGTTTGGATTTTATTTCTGAAATGGTCATACTCAGGCTAATGTTCTTTTTTTTATTACAGATCCCTTAGGCAAGAGGGACAGAAATACAGATACTTTAATTCTCCTGACCAATTTATGTCAAACCCAGGTGATAAGCTTCTTTTAGTTGAACTATCAGAGGGAATTTTCATTTCATAGGGCTTGAGTTAATGGAAAGAATAGGATGCTTGTGAGAATGGACCTCAAGATGTTGTTCTCTCTCTTTCTACTCTGTATGCTTTTTTTTCTTTCTCTTGTCTCTGTAGGTCTAGAATTTTGAAGAATAATTTATTTGATGAAGACTGAGATCTTTAAGGGAAACTTATGTAATAAAAATTTTAAAACAAGTATTTAGAACTGGAAGGTTTATACATTCATAATTGGTGAGTAACTTAACAAGGCTTCTTAATCTTTTCTCACTCGTGAACCCTTTTTGATCAAGAACTTTTTATGTGACCCCGGAAACATAGGTATATGAAATAGGTATACAAATCAAACAATTACTGATAATAAATCATAATTTTGTGACCTCCATATTTAGTCACAAGGCCCTATATGGGGTCATGAGCTATGGTTTAAGAAACTGGGCCTTAGAGATCCTTTAGTTCATTTTACAGATGAAAAACTTAACTTACCCATGGTCACACAGGTAAATAGTAAAGTTAGGATTTGAATCTAGGTCTCTGACTCCTAATTCAACACCCTTGCTACTGTTTATCAGTTTTTTTTAAAAAGTCAGCTTAAGAAAGAAATCAAGTTCAGTTCAGAAGGTTACTTGGTCATAATTAGTCCCTGATGCTCCTGTTATCTGGAATGACCTCTAAATCCCTGAATTAATACTAGGAGACATCAACTACTCCTTTTACAATGCTCTTATTTGCTTAATTACACCAAGGCCAAGATGGCAAAGGGACGGGTCCAGACAGGAGAAGCCAGGATCAGAAGTCTAGCTACGCTGAAAAACTCCGGCAGATATAACAGGTCTTAACAAGCAAGGAGTTGAGTAGACAGGGGGTTAATAAATGTTAAAAATTACTTGAATGTTAGTAAACGTTGAAAGGATCAAGTACCAGGGATTCAGGTATGAGTACTCCAGCTAATATTAGTGAATAATCTCTATGTTTTCTCAATAGTTCTTTGGGGTATGTAGTAAAAGTATTTTTCTGTATTATGGGTGAGAAAATAGCCTCCAAAAGGGTCAAATATTCTTGTGCATGTTTACATATCTATTAATGTCAGAGTCAGAATCTGAGCTCGGTCTTCTTAATTCAAAGACTTGGTTTTTTTCCATTATGTCACACTCCTCATTTTAGGGTTATTTAGTTCTAGAGGCTGTATTCTCTGCTGTTTTACTATGTGCCATGGGGTAGTGAAGGGTTAATGTATTTTTGTTGTTGTTGCTTTTAGTCACACTGAGGTGTTTCCAGAGGATTCTTAGCTCTTTTCTGATCGTTTGTTTGCATCAATGAAATATTTGCTATCTACAAAGCACTTAGTATGTATCAGGCACTAAATATATAGGTGCTAGAGGTACAAAGAAAAATAATTAAATACTATTTGCCCTCAAGGTCTAGTCTTCCCTTGGCACTACAGAGTTGCTACTTAACAGCATTCAGTCATATGAGCCCAGACTTTAAAAACCAGAAGGAAAGAATTCAACAGAAAAAGTTAAACATAGACACACATACTGTGCTCTAAATCAATAGACAAAAGCCACTTGGAATTACATTTCTATAAATCATTTTCATTCCTGAAGGCTCCAAAGAGCCAGCCTTTGAGTCTGTGCTACCAATATCACACTACTCACTGTTCTCCCCTTTCCCTTTGGAAGATAAAAAGTAACCACAGTCATGGAGTCAGAATTTTGTCATTAAGTTGTCCACCATAACCTCCTCTTAAGCTTCACTGGGGGGGGGGGGGGGGGGATGGGGAGTGGGGGTGGAAATGGGTGGGGACCGAACTTGTGCATAAGCTTTGACAAGTCCAACCAAATAAGAAAGGCTCCAAGAATGAGTTCTGAACCCAAACACCAAATAAATCTGCTGACCGAGGAGTAGATAATCAAGTACAAAGCCCAGGACCAGTAGTTTGGCAGAAATTTCCTGGTGGCAATCATAAGCTATTCACACAGATGACAATTGTACTTTAAAGTACCCAGTCCCTACACTTATTTAAGTATATTTAAAATAATGCTTTGTATTCAGCCTGAATGTGTTTAAACCTTGGTGCTTTCACATACATATGTACACATATGTTTGCATATATATAATATATACACATGCACATATATAGGTACAGATTTTAAAATTTCCCTGTGTCTTTTCTCCATTTACCTGTTATTTATTTTGTTTCTATTTCTGTTCATGTTTTCTTCTTGTTAGAGTGTAAGTTCTTTGAAGGAAGGGATTCTTACTTTTGTCTTTCTGTCCCTAACAGTCTGCACAATGCTAAGCACAAAAGCACCTGATGAATGTTTATATTTTTGCTTTTTTCTTTGTGTCCCCAAAGTTTAGCCTAGTGCCTGGTATATGGTAAACATTTAATAAATAAATGATTATTAATTAATTCATTTGCAGAAAAATCTTGTGAAGCAGGAAAGGTAAGAATTATCCTCATTTAATTGATAAAAAAATTATAGAATGTAAAATTTATGGCAAAACCAGGGCTACAGTAGAATTCAACTAAAAATGTATGCATACATATACATATATATGTACACAATATGTTCTTAGCATAGATTTTCACATATGAGTATATACATACATATACACACATATCTAGACTACTCTGTTCAAATTAAGCTTGCCTGATTTCTAGTTTCTGCTTTCTCCATTGGACATGTTGCCTTTTATATATGAAATAAATATTCACTGGCCTAGGGAGCTGGGAATGCCATCTCACTAATAGGTCCCAGCTCTGGGCTAAGGTGGACTATTTTTTGGCCTGGGGTAGCCAGGAATAGAACATGACCCTTCTTTGTTGTTTCTAGTTTTTTATGTCCCTATCATATTGACCTGGGGAAAATCACTCCAAAAGCTTAGGGCCCCTTTCTGGATTCTCTTCAATAGTGTCTCTTCAACAGGGTCTCTTCTTTTTATAAATTTTTTTTATTAAAGCTTTTTATTTGTATAACATATGTATGGGTAGTTCCTCAGCATTGATCTTTACAAAGCTTTCCATTACAGCTTTTACCCCCAGTCCCCTTCCCTCCCCTAGATGGCAGGAAGTCCACTACATGTTAATAATGATAAAATACTTGACAAGTTGTTGTGCAAGAAAAATCCTATCTACAAGAAAAAAAAATCAAAGAAAGGAAACACACTGCAAGCAAACATCAATAAAGAGCATGAAAATGTTATGTTGTAGTCCACATTTCATATCCCTCTCTCTGGATGTATGTGGCTTTCTTCACTGAACAATTGGAACTGATTTGAGACAATTCTTTGTTGCAGAGAGCCATGACCATCAGAGTTGATCATCATATAATATTGTTGTTGCCATGAATACTGATCTGGTTCTGCTTGTTTCACTCTGCATCAGTTCATGCAAATCTCTCCAGGCCTCTCTGAAATCATCTTGCTGGTCGTTTCTCACAGAACAATAATATTCCATAACATTCATATACCATAATTTATTCAGCCATTCTCCAATTGATGGGCATCCATTCACTTTCCAGTTTCTAGCTACTACAAAAAGGGCTGCCACAAACATTCTTGCACCTATGGGTCTCTTTCCCTCCTCTAAGATCTCTTTGGGATATAAGCCCAAGAGAAACACTGCTGGGTCAAAGGGTATGCACAGTTTGATAACTTTTTTTTTTTTTTTAGCATTCTTTTTTTTTTTAAATTTTATTTTATTTGCATAACATATGTGTGGGTAATTCTTCAACAATAACCCTTACATAGCTTTCCGTTACAAATTTTTCCCCCCAACTTCCCCACCCCTTCCCTAGATGGCAGGATATCCACTACATGTTAATTATGCTAAAATATTGGCAAATCGAATATATGTATACATATTTTCAAACTTATCATTGTTGTGCAAGAAAAATCTTATCTACACAAACGATATATCAGATAAAGGAAACACAATGTAAGCAAACATCAATCAAGGAGTATGAGAATGTTATGTTGTGGTCCACATTTC
>JAJPUD010003492.1:160404-179945 GCA_023553655.1 Myrmecobius fasciatus
AGGATCTGGGGACTGTTCTATTTTTTCTCCGTAAAAGCTTTCTATGGTGAGAACTCTTTTCTGCTTCTTGCTCATGATTTAAAGTTGGGATATTGGTCAAAACCAGAGAAAACTGCAACGATTTGTATTTGCCCTGGGGCAGTTTGCCGAGTTGACTTCCGGTCTGAGGCTGGTCGGGCTAGATTCGCACTAGGACCACGTTTTCAGCTGGTCTCGATCCACCCTTTTCCAAAGGCAGATCTGCCAAAGCACCTGCCCGCAAGCAGAGCAAAGTGGCCCAGGCGTCTCCCAGGGGCTTCCTGGGTGCCCAAAATCTGCCCCTCTATCGCAGCCCTGACTTCCGCCGCCCCGGCTGGAGTCTGATTGCGACCAGCGGCCGATTTCCCCTGAGGCTAACCTTCTCCAGAGTTCTTTCACAGTAGATCTTTGATAGAAGTGCTTTGTAGTCCGAATGCTTGGAGGTGCTCTCACTTAGAAACCAGTTGGAAGGCTTACTTTGTCTGGGTTTGAGGGAATGTCCCGGGAGTTCACAGAGAAAGCTGTCCGCAGTTCGCCATCTTGGCTCCGCCCCTCAGTTTGATAACTTTTTGAGCGTGGCTCCAAATTGCTCTCCAGAATGGTTGGATCCGTTCACAGTTCCACCAACAATGTATTAGTGACCCAATTTTCTCACATGCCCTCCAACATTCATCATTATCTTTTCTTGTCATTTTAGCCAATCTGACATGTGTGTAGTGGTACCTCAGAGTTGTCTTAATTTGCATTTCTCTGATCAATAGTGATTTGGAGCAACTTTTCATATGACTAGAAATGGTTTTAATTTCATCATCTGAAAATTGTCTGTTCATATCCCTTGACAATTTATCTATTGAATAGTGGCTTGAATTCTTATAAATATGCGACAATTCTCTATATATTTTAGAAATGAGGCCTTTATCAGAACCACTAAATGTAAAGACGATTTCCCAATTTGATGCTTCCCTCCTAATATTTTCTGCATTAATTCTGTTTGTACAGAAACTTTTTAACTTAATAAAATAAAATTATCTATCTGGTGTTCAATTAAGAGTTCCAGATCTTCTTTGGACATAAACTTATTCCATCTCCACAGGTCTGAGAGGTAAACTATACTATGTTCCTCTAATTTGTTTATAATATCACTCTTTATATCTAGATCATGAACCCATTTAGATCTTATCTTGGTATGTGGTGTTAGATGTGGGTCAAGCCCTAATTTCTTCCACACTAGTTTCCAATTTTCCTGGCAGTTTTTGCCGAATAGTGAGTACTTATCCCAAAAGCTGGGGTCTTTGGGTTTATCAAACACTAAATTGTTAAGATTATTGCCTAGATTGTCCTGATATCTTATACTATGCCATCGATCGACTGCTCTATTTCTCAGCCAGTACCAAATAGTTTTAATGACCGCTGCTTTATAAAATAGTTTTAGATCTGGTACAGCAAGGCCACCTTCATCTGCCTTTTTTTCATTAATTCCCTTGAAATTCTTGACCTTTTGTTCTTCCAAATGAACTTTGCTACTATTTTTTCTAGATCTGTAAAATAATTTCTTGGGAGTTTGATCGGTATGGCACTAAATAAGTAGATTAGTTTGGGTAGTATTGTCATTTTTATTATATTCACTCTGCCTACCCATGAGCACTTAATGTTTTTCCAAGTGACTAGGTCTGATTTTATTTGTGTGGAAAGTGTTTTGTAGTTTAGTTCGTATAGTTTCTGACTTTTCCTTGGCAGATAGATTCCCAAATATTTTATACTATCATCCGTTATTTGGAATGGAATTTCTTTTTGTATCTTTTGCTGCTGAACTTTGTTGGTAATATATAAAAATGCTGATGATTTATGTGGGTTTATTTTGAATCCTGCAACTTTGCCAAAGTTGTGAATTGTTTCTAGTAGTTTTTTAGTTGAGTCTCCAGGGTTCTCTAAATATACCATCATGTCATCTGCAAAGAGTGATAATTTGGTTTCTTCATTACCTACTCTAATTCCTTTTATCTCTTTTTCTTCTCTTATTGCCAAAGCTAACATTTCTAATACAATATTAAATAGTAATGGTGACAGTGGGCAGCCTTGTTTCACTCCTGATCTTATTGGGAATGGTTCTAATTTGTCTCCATTACATACAATGCTTGCTGATGGTTTTAAGTAGATGCTACTAATCATTTTAAGGAAGAGCCCATTTATTCCTATACTCTCTAGTGTTTTTAATAGGAATGGGTGTTGGATTTTATCAAATGCTTTTTCTGCATCTATTGAGATAATCATATGGTTTTTGTTAGTTTGGTTATTAATATAATTGATTATGATGATAGTTTTCCTAATATTTAACCAGCCAACAGGGTCTCTTCTCAAAAGATTCTCAGCGTACAAAGAAAATCAGGCATGGGGCTGATATTCATAGAAAAATGCAAAAAACTCATAAGGTTACATTAACATAATTTATTTTTTTATTTTTTATTTATTTTTGCTGAGGCAATCGGGGTTAAGTGTCACACAGCTAGGAAGTGTTGAGTGTCTGAGACCACATTTGAACTCAGGTCCTCCTGACTTCAGGGCTGGTGCTCTATCCACTGAGCCATCTAGCTGCCCCACATTAACAAAATTTAAACCGTTAAATAATAAAACATTCCTATTATATTCCTTAGGAGTCTTCCCTGCATTAGAAAAGAAAATCACTAAAGGGGGAATAAACTTAACCCCTGGCTTCATTTTTCCAGAAGACAATGATCTAGAAAGAATTATACTGACAGTGCAGAGTCAAGGTGAAATGTAAAATGCTTATTAAGCAGTTCCTCCAACTGTACATGTTTTGATGGTTTAAAGTATCACTCTCCCAAGAGAGAATAATAATTTATATTTACATTATTGCTGCTATGTGTTAAATTTTCTATTAATGCAACTTTGTTTCTCCAGGTGATACTGGTATGGCATTTGGCACTAGGAAGGAGGGAGACATCTACCCCTTATCTGTGCTCATCTTGTTCATGAGGCATTTCAGGTAGGGCTTTTGGGTCACCTGAATTCTTGAAAGAAATTTTCCACTGGGCTTTGTACCAGTTCTAGCAAGGCACATTTCCTCCCCAGTATCAGGTGTGCATTCAAAGGGGGTGAGGGGAACACCCCAGGGAAGTTGGGAGGAGAAGAGGTGGGACAGGGACAAAGGCTGAATCATTCCTACCTTGCAGGAGGTATGATGACTTCATAACAGATTAGTAAACTCAGACTTGTTCTCACAAAGTGAAGAGCGTCTTCACCTTGGGGTTTTCCGGGCCTTAGACATGTTCACTTACTCACTGGTAGATGTTTATTGCGACTTTATAGCTTCTCATTACTCAAAGCTCTGGATGATTTCACATCATCACAACCAGGTTTCAATGCTGGCTTCCCCATTAACTTTTAGTAGCATCCACCCTTGTCAAAGAAAGATAGGATTTTGTGTTGGAGAGGATGCTAGAGATCTTCTAAGATCAAAACTCTCAGGTTAAGAAAAACAGAGAGGTACAATCTAATAAAATAGAAAGTACATAGAGTCTGGAACTGGAGGAACTGGGTTCAAATTCTGCCTCTGAGGCTTACCTGTGTGACCTAGCAGAAAAATAATCAAATCTCTCTGGGCCTCAATTTTCTAATTTGTAAAATGAGAGGATTAGGCTAGATGGCCTCTGAGGTTCTTTCCAGGTGTAGAACTATTTTCCTAAGTGACTTATTCAAAGTCACAAAAGTAATAAATGGCACAATCAAGGTTCTGTTTTTGGTCCTTTGATTCCAAATTCAGTTCTATTTTCCTCAAAGTTTTCTAGACATATAGGAAGTAAGTAATTGCTTACATAATATGACTTTAGGAAGGTTGGGAGACTTTCTCTGAGGAATCTTCCTCATAGTTTTATTTTTCCTCACTTCACTTAAAATTCACACCATCAAAATTATTAATGAATTAATAAGAATAAGAATAATATATACATGTGTACTTTATAGTTTATAAAGATGGTTATTTTTATAGTTTATGAAGATGTTATTTTGTAAGTTGGGAAGCTGAACTCAGAAAGTTAAGAAGATATTTGCTTAGAGTCACGCAACTGGTTAAGTGTTAGAGCCAAGGCTGCAATTGATGTCTTTGACTGCAAATCCAGTGGTCTTTGCATTGGATTATGCTATCCTAAATAATGAGGACGAAGATGAAGATGGTTCACCATTTATCTGGATAAGATAAGATGCTGAAGTCATCATTCAATTGTCAGAACTTTTTCTACTCTTCTAAAAATCTTTGAAAAACTTAAGAAACTAAGAGAAACAAAGAATAAAAAAACATAAATATAACTCAGAAAATCCAAATATGACATTATTAGTAAGTATTTAATGCCACATTAATATTCTTCTGGTAATGCTATGTGACCATATATAATGAAAGACCATGATCTCTTGAAATTGAAATTGTGAATCTCTTTGTCAAAAGCCAATGTAGAGAGCATGGGCATGACTTAGCTACACTATATTAGCAATAAAGACAGAAGGCATGAAAGAAGTCACATAAGATATTATCAAAAAGATGCATGGCCAAAAAAGAAGGTTACAGGCAGAGGAAATCAATTAATCCTTATTCTACATTAATATCAACATAATGGTGACCTGGCTCTCCAACGAAGATTTTTCATAGGACATAGATAAGAGTTGCATGAAATAAGACTATATGGAAAAAGTTTTATTTGAGGTCTTTGTGTACCAAAGTATACTTACCTAGGATCCTTGCTGTTTTGTCCCTACTGCCAGAGTTTATAACATGTAAACATAATCCTGCATATAGCAGTAGCTTGGTATCCTGACATATATTGGAACAGGAGCTTTCCTCAGGAGAAGGGCCAAGAGGAATTCTCCTTTAGGAGACACACTAGTCTCTTGTTTTATGCCTCTGAAGTGGATATGTCTTTAGGGCAAAAAGAATGGAATCAGTAAATTTAGGGCTATCCAGGCTTCTTGATATTGATTACTTAATCTGTACATTTTTAGGCTACAGATTCCTATCTAGCTTTTCTCTGAACC
Source organism: Myrmecobius fasciatus (assembly GCA_023553655.1). Lineage (NCBI taxonomy): Eukaryota > Metazoa > Chordata > Mammalia > Dasyuromorphia > Myrmecobiidae > Myrmecobius > Myrmecobius fasciatus. The sequence continues at coordinate 165,466 of JAJPUD010003492.1, forward strand.
ATTTGAAACTCACCCGTCCAAAATTTAGAGAACATATCAGATTAAGGCTATCTTTCCTCTTCCTTATCACAAATTCCAAGTATAAATAGTGATTTATACTCGAACTTCCCATCACTTCTATTTTGGCAACTAGTTCTGTTTTATTGGCCTTGCTAGGGCTGTCCCAAAGGCTTAGAATACTTCCTACTCCACTCCCCCAACCTGGTTTCTCTGGGTTCATTCAAGACTGTTCAAATCCCATATTCTTTCATAGTCTGTCCTTGCACCTCACCGATAACCTTTTAGTACCTTCCTTCTGAGATTATTTCCCATTTATACTTATATCTTTGTGGATAATTTTTTGCACATTGTCTCTCACATTAAAATGTGAACTTTTTGAGAGCAACGATAGTATTTTATCTTTGTATTGTCCTCTGCCTTTAGTACATGCTTAGTACATCAAAAAAGCTTAAAGCACAGGTTTTCGTCTTTTTGTTATTTTGACTCTCTGAATGACTGACCAAAAAATGAAATTATCTATAAGGTAAGACAAGAATTTATCAAGTGCTTTGCTTTAGAAAAGACAGCAAATTTCAACAGATATCTGGATAACTGAAATAGACCATTACATCTATGGCATGCTCTAAGTGCCAGATTCATGATTGTTTCTGACTCTTATCTAATTTCTCTTCCTGCAATAGCTGTCTCCTTCTCCATCCATTGCCTTTTATAATGGATGGTAATATTGTCTCAGGATAAAATCAGGACTGCTTTTTCCTCTCTGTTGCACTCTGCCTAAATATTTTTCTCATGTTTTCTTTGTTTGGTTCCTGGATTTTTTCACCTAATAGTAATTTTTTGATATGCAGTGTTATTCCATCACTACCACACTATTTTGTTTTTATCTGTTCTGTTCCCTTTGAATAAAGTGGAATAAAATATCACAGGGATCTGTACTTGGCTCTTTGTGCTGTTTAACATTTTTTATTACTGACTTGGATAAAGTCATGAGTGACCAGCACCATCAGATCTTTAGATAGCACAAAGCATAAAGCTGAAGAATTTTTAAGCTGAATTTAATGAGGTGAAATTCAGCAAGAATTAGTGTAAAATTTTGCATTTAAGTACAAGGAATCAATATCACCAGTAGAAGATAAAGGAACCATGTGTAGAAAGAAATGTATAGTTATCATTTGATGTGAAAAAAGACCTAGGAGTTTTAGAGAACTGCGAGCTCAATATATATAATTAAGTTCAGCAGTATGATCTGACAGGCAAAAAAAGCTAATGAAATGTTAGGCAACATTAATGATCATCATCATCATCAAAATGAAAATAATAACAACAATATAGCTAGCATTTACATAGAGCTTTAAGATCTATAAAGAGGTTTTTCAAATATTATTTCATTTCCTCACAATAACCCCAGGAGACAGGTACTTTTATAACACTGAGGTAATCAGGGAGTAAGTAATCTGTCTAGGGTTATACAGCTAATAAGTGTCTGATACTGGTTTTGAACTCATATCTCCCAACTTCAGGTCCAGGGTTCTATCCACTGTAGTATAATTTTTTTTTTTTTTTGCTTTTTGGTGAGGCAATTGAGGTTAAGTGACTTGCCCACGGTCACACAGCTAGGAACTATTAAGTGTCTGAGATCAGATTTGAACTCAGCTCCTCCTGACTTCAGGGCTGGTGCTCTATCCACTGCGCCACATAGCTGCCCCTGTAGTATAATTTTCAAGAGTAAGAGTTGATGATTCCATGTTCTTTCCTTAATTCTCATTTAGACTTGTGTTCAGTTACCCTGATTCAGTTTAGTTACCCTGATTAAAGAAAGATGTTAATAACCTGGAGAATGTTTAGAAGAGAGGAGCCAGACAGGTGAAGGACCATGAGTTCATAATATATAGGGTAATGGGAAGGAAATAAGCATATTTAATTTGAAGAAGGGAAGACTCAGTGTAAATATGATAACTGTATGCAAGTATATAAAGGCCTAATTGGTGAGAAAAGTGATTATACAGTTATTCCTTCAGCATTACACCTTTTCCATTGTAGTTTTGATACATCATAAGTCAGCATAAGAAATTGAATGGGAATTTGGGGAGTGTTAAGGACCATGCCTGTCCCTTCACACTTAGATATGGGCCTTAATAGGGGAATGTTTTGCAAAAGGTAGAGATAACATACGAAAGCTGCAGACAATACAGAATAAGTTTAGAAATTCAGAAATGCATAAAATATATGTAAAGTATTATGTAACAACAACATATTTTATTTTTAATATCATAATAATTTAGACTTCTTCTCTGGAACAAATGAAGCTCAAAAAATTTATGTGAATTTTCTAGATTCCAGAGGTGTTATGCCCCCTAACTTCTGTGATATGAAAGAAGTAACTCTATTTGCTATGTTTGGACCCAGAAGGCATCAGGAGCAATTGCAAAGAGGCCAAGTGTAATGTTGGAAAAAAAAAGAAAAACTTTCTAACAATTAGTGCTGGCCCAAAGTGAAATGGCCTAATGCAAAAGGTGGTGGGTTTCCCCAACTTGGGGGTTTTCAGACAGAGGCTGGAAGATTGTTTGTAAAGTGTTCTATGCTGGAGATTCCTTATACATGTTATTAGGGATTAGATGGATGTTGAGATCCCTTCTCACTCTCAAATTCTCTAATTCTTGGTTCAAAGCCTAGATTTGCTTCTACATAACTAAGTCACTTAACCTCTCTGGATCTCATTTTCATATTTCATCATTTGTAAACTGAGGAACTCAGACTAGATGACTTTTTTAGTCTCTTCTGGTTCTGAGTATATGGCAAAGCCCAAGATTTCTTCCTTTTCCATTGAGTTCAGAGAGAATAGGAGAGAATTATGGCTACCCCTATTAAATAGACAATTGGAAGCTGTCTGTGTAAGATGTTCACATGATTTAAAAACAACAAAAACTAACATTTATAAACCAAGCCACCTGTTGTCCAAAATTACTCTCACCCTCTAATTTGATATCATCAAGGCTTGATTGCATGTGACTGATATTTTATGTTCATGGTGAAACAGAAATTAGGGATATGAAGATCTAATAACTGAATCAACCAATCTTGTTTGCCCCATCCCTAATTCTTTATTTTCCTTATTCTTGCCATGTCTCTCATCACCAGGATGGTAAAAGGCCCTAGAATTCCCAACAAAAATTGGAACAATTTCCTTCAGCAACATCATATTCTCAAATCAAAAACAGATCTCTTCCTTTCTTGTGTTTTGGGCCGGATGATGGGATATTGGGGTGGGAGGGGGGTTGGCAGAGGGCACTGTTCCCAATTTGCATGAGACTGAGTCGTGAATGATGAATGCCATAGATCATCCTGTTTGGGAATGGCACTTTAATACCATGAAAGTAATATAGGACTATATATCTTTCCAGATGAATATATCCAGATCCTGAAACAGCTTAATATGGTTCCCCCCCCCTTTTCTCCCCTCAGCCCTTTTGGATTATTGTTGAAGTTCGTTGAATGGAGTCCACCAAAAGATATTATGGTTTTTTAGTAAAACTAAAATTTCCTGTTTCTGATTTCCTGTAATTTCAGAGTTATTTCCCTTCTGCCCTCTAACTTGCAAACCTAAATCCCCAAAGTAAAAAGGGTCCAGTGGAGCCCTGGCTATATTCATTCGAGTCCTCAAATAAATAATTGATAACTCACTCTTTTATGGGGTCACACTATCGTCACTATGTATCTCATGATCCTCTACATTTTTGTATATTGCCTTGAATTTTTTCCTGTGTATTTGCTTAGCTTATGAGAACCTAAAATATCATCTAAGAAATGATTTTCAATGATTTTAGATGAATGCAGTTCTTCAAAAGTTCCCAGTAGATAGATGATGACTCATAATATTTGAGGTAAGAAGTGATTTGTACTTGGAATAGAAGTAGTTGGTTAGTGAACAGAGCAATAAATAGAACTCTGAACCTGGAGTCACAAAGCCCTGAGTTCAAATATGAGAACCTCAGACACTAGCTGTATTACTAGAGGCAAATTGTTTAACCTCTGCTTGTAACAATGCTCTCTTCTATAAAATGAGAACAATGGTAAGAACAATTAGGAAAGCATTTTACAATCCTTAAAGCACAAATGAATGCTGTAGGCTCTGCCCCTCAGAATGTTTTTCTTATTTGGGGGCCTATTCTGGAGAAATTTTCCTTCATCTCCACAGACTGTTTCTATCCTTGGCCCTTTTGCCTTCATTCTGGAGCTTCTCGTGATATAAAGGGAGTTTGCTCCCACACCTAATTTTCATTCTAATTGTGGTGTCTCTCCAAGGGGCTGTCTTATGTCAGAATGTGAAAAGTACACTTGAAGATCAAAAAAGAGTAAGCTTAGAACCCCTGCATAAATGTAATTTTATACCTTTTCCTTAACTTAGAAGGCCAATTTTCCAAGAAATAGGATACTAAATTTAACTACAGACATAATCTATGTACCCTACTCATTGTGCTCAGTTGGTCCCATGAGAGCACCATGGGAGGTGAAAGGATATTATAGGGGACAATTAACCCAAGAATGATAAGGTAGTGAGGTAATAGACAGAACAATTCTAAAGTGGAGTTTTATGACTTTATGATTCAATTAAAATGGATTAGTAATGTTTGGTGAAACAGTATTGATTAAGGTAAACCTATTCCTAGAATTTTAAGAACGATGCTCATCCTTTAAGACTTAGTTTAATTCTAACTTCCTCCCAATGACATTGATTTCTCTTTTCTCTGATCTCTTTGTAAAGTTTATCATCTATCTGTATTGGATTTCTATTTCTGTATTGGATTTCTATTTCTGCAATTTGAATATATATGGTTTTACATCTTTCTCTAATTATTTCATGTTTTCTTTTGTTTGAATACCTTCCCATGCCCACTGCATTGACTACATGGATGGGAATCAATTAGGTGACTTGTTGGACAGAGATCTAGCTAGATTTGGAGTTGAACATTTATTAGTCATATGATTAGAGCATTTATAAGTGTTTCCATTTAATATAGCACCCATATGGGTTGTCTTTTCAATATTTAATTAGACTTGGTATTTCTTAAGGGCTCTTCCCTTTTTCTAAATTCTTCATTTTAAAGGTTTAGTTTTTCTTCAGAAGGACATTACTGATAATAAGATTGCATTGATTCTTTCCTGTCTTGATCAGATGTCACCCAACCTTGCAAGGAATTTAATCTAAGTTAAGAAGTCCATTGTGTTCTATACAAGGTTGACTAGAGATAGATCCTTTTGTCTAGATAGCCTGGGAATGGTCTGGTATGGAGATATTTTCTCTGTCCAGGAGTGACATTATGATGGGTAAGATAAGCCTTGTTGGAAGAATACATAAATTTAGAGCCAACTGCTAAGGTTATCTTTGGTCTAAGAGAGACAGCAAAATTACCATCATTATATTAATAATTTGCTGACCTTATTGATAAAATGATTAAATTATCTAGAAACTGATAAAACTTTCTTTTAAAACTTTTCATCACAAAGGCTGATATAAACTTGCAGGATGAAGAGGTTTTTGGGTCATCATGGAGAAGTTCAGAGAGGTCTATGGGAATGGAAAGCTTTATGGGACATTATAACACACTGCTACCCTTCCCTCTCCTGATCAGAAGGATGCGAATCTTCTTTAGGGTCCTGACTTTGCCCTAAATCTCTCTCTATATATACACTCTCCTTCATTCATGGAAAATACATTCTAATTAGTCCATTAATAGCTACCTCTCTGTGTGGAAAGGTTACCATTGTAACAGGCATCAGAAAGACACCAAAATCCTTCTATTTTATTGTAAATTTTCAATGATCTGAGTGAATGAAAAAAGCAATAATGTTTTTGATAATCCAGAAGAATGTATGATACTACTGGTAAAAGAGCTGCGAATTGGTCCAATCATCCAGGAATCAACTGGAAATTAAGAGGAAAAAAAAGGAGGGAAGATAAAAAAAAAGTATAAATTATGTACCAGATACTATACTAAGCACTTTACAAATATTGTCTCCTTTAATCCTCACAACAAACCTGACAGATTGATGCAATTATAAATTCCATTTTATGATTGAGGAAACTGAAGCAGATGGAGGGTAACTGAGCTGTCCAGGTTCACACAACTAATTCATTTTCTTGACACTAAACCCAACAATTTCTCTACTATGTCACCTTCATTAAGATTACTGAACTGTTAATATCCTTTAATCCTTCATATTAGGTGTATGCTCCAACTAAATTTCATTTCATTTTCATTTTATTTATTTATTTATTTTTTGCTGAGGCAATTGGAGTTAAGTGACTTGCCTAGGGTCACACAGCTAGGAAGTGTTGAGTGTCTGAGACCAGATTTGAACTCAGGTCCTCCTGACTTCAGCTCCAAGTAAATTTTAAAAAAAGAAAAGGGATCTTTGTGTTGTGGACCTGACCATGTGGACCTGATGTCCAGCAAATGGGAACCACCTATAGATTTACAGGACTCTGCTGACTCCTCTAGCCTCTTTCTCCCTCAATTCATTTGAGTTTGAAGTTTATTAACAGTAATACTTTGTCTCATCATTCATGAGAGATGGTACTATGGTACAATGAACTTTTGTTCTGGAGTCATAAGAGCTGGGCTTAAATATTGGCTTCATTGGTTTTTAGCTATGTGACTTTGTACTAATAATTTCCCTTTTGGTACCTTGATTTCTTTATTTGTAAAGTTAACATGTTGGCATTCTGAAAAGCAATTTGAAACTATTCCCAAAGGGGTATGAAACTGCACACCCTCTGATCTAATAATACCACTACTAGGTCTATATCCCAAAGGGATCACAATAAAAGGGGAAAAACTTATAACAACTCTAGGGCAGCTTTATAGCAGCTCTTTTGTGGAGGCAAATAATTGAAAATTTAAAGGGTACCCATCAGTTGGGGAATGGCTGAACAAACTGTGCTATAGGAATGAAATGGAATACTATTGTGCTATAAGAAATAATGCACAGACAAATTTTGGAAAAACTGGTAAAGATTTAAATGAACTGATATTAAATGAAGGGGCAGAACCTAAAGAACATTGTACACAGTAACAGCAACATTTTTTGATCATCAGCTTTGATAGATATAGCTTTTCTCAGCAATACAATGATCCAAGACAATTCCAGGAGACTCATGATGGGAAATGTCAGCCACATCCAAAGAAAGAACAATGGAGTCTGAATGCAGATTGAAGCATAATATTTTAACTTCTTTGTTTTTTTTTTTCTTTCTTGCAGTTTTTCCCTTTTGTTCTGATTCTTCTTTCACAACATGACTAATATGGAAATATGTTTAATATGTTTGTACATGTGTAACCTGTAGCAGATTGCTTGCCATTTTATGAAGGGGAGGGGAGAAAGAAGAAAAAAATCAAAATCTTACATAAGTAAATCTTGAAAACTATATTCACTCACATTTGGGAAAAAAATACTATTAAGTGGAAAAAATTAAATTAAAAAAAGAGAACTGAGGTCAAAAAAATTAACAGGTTAGACTAGATAATTAGAATTCCTCCCTGTTTTAAAGCCTATGATCTTCCAGTTACCTTTTTTTTTCAATCATGTTACTTAGCTACTGAGCTGCCCCAGGCTGTAGATTAGAATTCCTTTTTTTTTTTTTTTTAACAATTGGAGAGACAAATCCTTTTGGGAGGTGGGAGATAGAAAGCCTGGTGGAACCAAGGCATGGGAAAGAGTGAAAGGTGGAGGACAGTTCATGTATGGAATTCTAGCAGCAGTCAGAAATATGTCTCTATTCTTCTCATGTTCCAGAAAGGAGTAGTATGCTGGTAAATATTTAACAATAGGTTTTCTTTCCAAATATACATTTTTTACCTTATTAACATTTTCTTCTTTAGTTTAAGTCTAGAAAACAATAACAAAAATGAATAAATCAAACCCTGAGTTATAGCATTTGCTGATTTTTGAGGTGTGAATATTCAGCTTGAAAATTTAACTATCAATTCTTTCAAGGTAGTTTAAGTTGATTCTCCTACTCTATTGGTTCCAGCCCTCTCTTAACAGACTGTCATAGGATTAAATTAATATAACTGGGATATTGTTTCTATTTTTTGTAGTGAACAGGTGTCAACATTTGAATGCTTATGTATATGTCATTTCTATATTTGGAAGAATATCTGTTTTAAAGTCATCTTTCACTGAGACTGAAAACTTGGGAAATCAGTTCAAAATAGCTTCAAATTCTCCATGCTTTTCTTTTTTTCCTATGTTTCAGAACTTTTTCTGTTATGGGAGAGATCCATCTGCACCCAGAGAAAAGACTGTGGGGACTAAAAAGTATTTTCACTTTTTTGTTATTTGCTTGTTTTTTGTTTTCTTTCTCATTTTTTCCTTTTTAACCTGATTTTTCTTGTGTAGAATGATAATTGTGGAAATATATATAAAAGAATGGCGCATGTTTAATGTGTTTAATGTTAATGTTAATGTTTAATACTTGCCATCTAAGGGAGGGGGAAGGGAGAGAAAAAAATTGGAATACAAGGTTTTGCAGGGGTTAATGTTGAAAACTATGCATATGTTTTGAAAATAAAAAAGCTTGAAAAATAAAACAAAACAAAAAATACTGTTTATTTTAGAGGGCTAGGAAGCGTCCTAAGAGTGTTAGCATAAGATCTCAAAATCTTCAGAAAGAAGGCTGACCAAGAGCTAGCTTAACAGGTATCCACTACTCTTGCTTTGAAGCTTGGAGTGGATAGAGGGGATAGATCATTTGGTTGCTCTCTCTCTCTCTCTCTCTCTCTCTCTCTCTCTCTCTCTCTCTCTCTCTCTCTATATATATATATATATATGTATATATATATATAGTATAGTATATATATAGTAAGTCTTCAGTTATATCACACAGCCATCATTCCTAATTTCTTCCATGCATGTTTTGTGCCTCAATCTTCCCATCTGTTAAATAGGAAGAATCTTCTCTCCTATCCTCCTTTCCCCCAAACTCAACCTATTGACTTCTTCAAAGTAATATTGGAGAACAATGGGATATTTGTAAAATATTTTGGTTCTTTTGAGCTAAATAGCTTCAAATGTGTATGTTTTCCCTTTCCAGGGAAACAATTAAAATGTCTTCTTTCTTGTTTTCAATCCCAGCTGGGTTATCTCCAATGTGGGAAGGGAGGGAGAGAAGAAGCTTATTTATCATTTCCTTCTCCTAGCTCAGCAGTACTTCTTTATTAAAAATGCATGGCACACCAAATCTGTGAGCCTCTTATCCAGTCCACATTATCCTTTCATGCCAAAATCTTGCATGTTCCAAGCTCCCATGGAGAACACAAATGTTCAGAGTTTAGCACCCTCCACGGCACACTCTTCACAATTTTTCATGTACTTATTCATCCATTCTTCCCCACCCCCAACCTTTCTCCCCAGCCTTTACTTTATGTTGGGTGATGGCTTGTCATCCCTTTTAGTCAATGGCTCTCTGGCCAAGACAAAAGGAGAAATCTGATTACCAACACTCCTGCCTCCAACTCACTTGCCATATGAAGAATTTTGGTGGTAGAATGGAAATAGCCACAAGATTGATAAGCAAAATACCAGGAACCTGATCCCTGGTCTGCAGCTCTGCAGAATAAGGAATTTGATCTTGGCCAAATTAGTTCCCTTTTCTAGTCCTCAGTTTTCCATTCATAAAATAAAGGTACAGAACTTTGAGACTCTTTCTCTACCCTCTGAACTCTGATATTCTGTGGTTCCCTGAATTGGAATTAAATATATGTATATATGTATTTTAATGTATGATTTTTATAAATCATAGAAACATTGTTGATCTTATTGTATGTCCTCTGTATGAAGATATGTACCCTTTAGAGAAATCTACTTCAAATGTAAATCTTAAGAGATAGAGTCTTAGGAAGGAAAGGGAATGGGAAGTGAATAAGCACATATATCACATTTAATATGTTAGGTACTATATTAAATGCTTTACAAATATCTCTCAGTGCTTGACACATAGTAGGCACTTAATACATGCCTTTCCTTTCATTCACTTACTCTTTAATTTATTTATCCACTGTAACTTTGGAAAGTCTCCAGGTTTTATAGTTGAAAGGGCAAGAGTCATAGATGGTGTCAATCACTTTCCAAGGGTCACATGACAAATCACAGTAGAAATTTCCTCAAACCCTGAGGCTCTTTAGTGCCTGGCTTGGTTGACTAGAGCTCTAGCCTTCAGCTGTCCCACAGTGGGAATATTTGGGGAAGCTCTGGCTCCTTTTGGAATTGTTTTAGATTACATTCTGGCAGCCATTAGATAAATTCTATCTGTCTTCTGAACCATGGGCCCTTTGAGATATTTAGCTTATAATTGAAGAAAGAACAAAAACCAAACTTGGGTAGTTTGGGTTTATGTGCATTGTCAATTTACCTGGGTGGATCCTTAGAGAATGAGTGGATAGAGTTACCTAAGAATGAAAAACAAGGAGTTGAGGTATTTGCAATGCAGGTCCCATTTTGCATTGGATAAAAAGGAGCTAACTCCTCCACTGGTGTTTTTGTTCACTACAGTCCAAGTAAGATAACTTTGGAATTGTAGATAAATTATCATGTAAGTGTTTGTATTGTAAAAGAGGCCATAAAGCACAAGATCTGTGAAAAATCAGAATCTAGAGTTATATAGAGATAGGGTTTTATTTATTTATGATTATTTTTTGTACTCAGCAATGTTAAGCATGGGCCTATACACATGCTAGACTTGTTGACAGTACACTGATATGATGGAGTGGAAACAGTCTTTGATTTAAACTCAGAAGACCTAGATTTAAATCTTTGTTCTATTACTTGCTACTCGTGTGATCATGGGCAAATCACTTCATACTATGTGGACCTCAATTTGTTAGTTGGGCTAAATCATTCATTCTCAAAGTGTGGTTTGGGCTCCTAAATACTCTGCATGTCCTTACTGTCCCCTCTGATGGTGAATTTTCTCTTCATTGCCGAATATCCAAATACCTTTTTACTCATATTCTATTCTCATGCTGAATTATGTGATTCTCTATCATTTCCCCTTATCTCTTTATTCTACTGACAAATGGCTGGTCCTACTTAGATGCTCAATATCAACTTAAATTTATCATGTATTAAACTAGCTCTTCCTTCATACTTCCTATCTTTCTATTGTTTTCCAGTTAGTCTCAAAATCTTCAATGACTCGCTATTTTATACCTTCAAAATTTCAATGAAATCTGTACTATTAGTAGTATGTGTATTCCCACCAACAGTACACATTGTAGCCATCCATGACTTTACCATACTAACTGATTCTTATCCATATCCTCCCATAAAACTTCCTAGATAATCTACAAAAAAACATGAGGCCTTTCTCTAGATCTTCTAGCATTCTAGCAGGAGAAAATCTGTGGGTTTTCTACTTATTAACCTTCTCTTTTGCTAGATGTTTAGTTCTCATTTCCGTATTTGAGCATGTACATCATGGACTTCTGGTCAGTGGGTTTTTGTTTATTTTGTTTTGGGTAATAATGCTTCATGATTTTTCCAAATAATTTGGCATTTTGGATTTGATTTTTCTCTTTTAAAAAGTATCTTAAAAAGTGATCCCTTAGTTGTTCTTAACGTGTTGCCTTTAGCATGGATCTTTTTCTATCCCTATTACTGGGCAACAAGATTCTCCTAGTCCCTCAGGATCAAAACCTAGATGTCACTCTAGTATACCACTTTGGTTCAGGTCCTCATCACCTTACTGTCATTGCAATAGCCCACTGGTGGATTTGCCTGCTTCCAATCTCTCCCTACTTGAGTTTCCTCCATTTAGTCATCAAAATGACTTTCCTAATCTGTAGGTCCAATTATGTTGCCCCTCTGCTCAAGAAGCTCTACTGGCTCATTATTTTTAGGATCAGATAAAAAATGCTCTGTCTAGTACTTATAGCCCTTCACATAACCTAGTTCCCTTCTACCATCTTTTTATAACCTAGTTGCTTCTTACATTTCCAGTCTTCTGACACCTTATTCCCTGCCACATTCTCTTTAATCCAATAACATTGTTCATCTTGTGAAACCCACTTCTCAGCTCCAGATATTTTCTCTGGATATCCCCTGTGAGTGAAATATTCCCCATTCTCATTTGTACCTAATGGATTCTCTGGTTTCCTTCAAGTGCCAACTGAAAATCCCAATTTTTGTATGAAGCTTTTCCAATCTTTCTTAATCGTAGTTCCCTTAATTTTTTCCTATTTATCTTGTGTATGTGTGCATGTAATGTGTATTTAGTTTTCTTTTTCTCATTGTCTCTGTCTGTCTTTATATTTTTCCATATATATATATACATACATATATATGGTTTGTATATATTTGTTTGCTTGTCTCTCCTATTAGATGAGGCCAGGAACTATCTTTTGCTTCATTTTGTATCCTCAGCATTAAGCACAATGCCTGGCACATAGTAAACACTTAATAAATGTTTATTGACTAAACAATAGACTGACTGGATTCTTGGTTTGGCCCATATGTGCTTTTCCTTTGCCAATTCCCTATATAACACATCATTTACCAGATGTTAGAGTCCTAATCTGGTTGTTCCACTGTCAGCAACTTTTCAAAATAATCGATACATTAAAGTTAACAAATCTGTTCCATTTCTATCTGTTTATTGTGCTCCTTCCTGTTTTATCTATAAATGTTATTGAGATGCTTCAATTTTATTATTATACCAAGTTTTCTGCAAACTAATTTTCCTTCAACTATTTTTATTACTTTAGATTTAGATTTATCATTGTCTGGTGTTCCCTTATGTAATATTTTGAATAGGAATTTGTATTCTAAATTGGTGTTGCTATTAGATGCCATTATTTCTGCTTAGTAAAGCAAATTCTTATGTTCTTTTGACTTTCTTCTCGTGGTGATTGCTTTCACTGCCTAAATTTCTGTAGGAAGTGATGATAATCAGTGTCAACATTCTGTTCTTTATTCATGTCATATTATCTAGCATCAATAGTGTGTTTGACTAGGTAAAGTTGGATCTTTTAAAATCAATGTTCTGACTTCTCACAAACAACTAATTTGAAAGTAGCTGCCATATCAGTAAGTGGGGTCAATCTCACTTTTTGTGAAATTATCTGAAGTTGGACATATTCCTTGTCTTCCAATTCATTTCCTAAAGAAAACATTTATAATATATATATATGAATCATTTGTATTGGCTATAAACCTTGACCTCTTATTTTTAGATTCTGAATTATGTTTTCTAACACAACTATTTTGGGGTGTTTATCTCCTCGATCCCTTTATATTATATCACCAAGATTTCTAGCTTGTCAACTTTAATGCCTCCACTCACTCTGCTTCTCCAACCATTCTTCTCATTCTTTTGTAATCTCTAATTAGGTGTCCTTAGTTATGATCCATTTCTTTGTTCATGTAATTTTTGATAGGTCTATGATTGCAATGTAATACTACTGTGCTACAAGAAAAGATAGGTTTGATGATCTTAGAAAAACATGGATAGACTTCAATGAAATTATGAAGAGCAAAATGAGAAGACCAAGAGAACCACTGTATACAGTAAAAGCAATACCATATTAAGAACAACTTTGAGGAAATAATTTTTTTTGACTATTATAAATACCAAAATTAACTATAAAGGACCTATGAAGGAAGATACTATCTGCATCCAAAAACTGATTAATAGAAGTACATCTAGAATGATTTTACATCTATATACATATTTGTGTCTAGCCTCTTCTAGATTGGGGAATTGGGGGGGAGGGGAAGATAAAGAAAAAAAAGATACTTATATGATAACTTTATTATATGTTTAAAAGGAACAATAAGTTGTACATAATAGATTTGCAATTTCATGTGCATTCATGTTTTTTTTAAATATGCTATTACAAAAATGCTTGTTTTTATTAAACATAAAATAAATTTAAAAAATTTCTGATAGGAGAGACAACTTGAGAACAATTATGTACAGACCAGATATATACACATAGGATAATGGAAAGGCTTTGTGTAGAAGGAAGAGTTTTAGCTCAGACGAGGAAGCTGGGGAAGCCAGGTGATGATGAGGAGGGAAAATTTTAACAAGGAGGACAACCAATAAAAATGCCTGGTCAGAAGAGATGGAATGTTTTGTTTGAGGCACAACAATGTGACCCATATCAATGGATTTCAGAGTAAGGTATAAGAAGATTAGAAAGGTAGGAGGGAGCCAGGTTAGTAAAGTCTTTATTTTTTTTAAATATAAAGCTTTTTATTTACAAAACATATGAGTGATTTTTCTACATTGACCTTTGCAAAAAACTTTTTTTCCCAAGCTTTTCCCCTCCTTCTCCCCACCCCCCACCTCTAGATGACAGGTAATCTAATACATGCTAAATAGGATAAATTATATGACAGATACAATACATGCATACATATCTATACAGTTATCTTACTGCACAAGAAACATCAGATCTAGAAAGAGAAGAAGAAAAAAA
>JAJPUD010003492.1:185514-245834 GCA_023553655.1 Myrmecobius fasciatus
GTAAAATGGGAATAATGGTCATGGTAGCTTTATTTATAAAATTGGAATAATAATCTCTTACTTCAAGGCAAAGGCTTGCTTTGTTTATGTTTTTTTTTTTTAATTTCATTTGGAATTCCTAATCGCCCTGATCTCCAAACTATTAAAATCTCATTCAAATACTGCTTCCTCCATGAATCCTTCCCTGATCTTCCCAAATATAAATAATCACTCTCTGTATTGAATTCCTGGAGCACTGTTAATTATTCATATAACTATACTGCTTTGCAATTGAGTATACTTCTCTTTCCCTTGTATGTGCAGTTCTTAAAGGGCAAAATCAAGCAATCAAGCAACAAATATTTATTAGGTACTTACCATATGCCAGGCATTGTGACTTACCCAAGGATGAATAAGTTACTAGTAACAGAGCTGGGAGTTGGAACTGGTCAAGTATTTTTTTTTTTTTACTTTATCACACTTTCTTTCTAATTTGAGCTAAAAAGACTGATTCATGAGGAAATCTCTGAATTCTGAGATCCTAAAACATTGTGATTGCTTTTGAATTTTTTTCTTACATTTATTAGTTATCATTATGAATAGCAACTAATGGCTAATGATATCAACCATATTACCAATGATCTAATTGTAGTGATAGGGCTGAAGTAGATGGCATTTTAGTTTTCAAGAGGCTTAGAGAAGCAAATCTAAAAATATTACTGCTTTTTAGCTTTCCTCCAGGGAAGGAAGAATGGTATCCTCTTTTGGAAAATAAACTTTCAGGCATAGTCTCTTGGTTGGGATAGGGGGAAAACTGCATCACCAAAGAAGATTTTTAAAATTTGATGCATATCATTGAACTTTGAGAACAATCCTAGTGGGAAATAGGGTATTGTAAAAACTAATCAGGAAAATGTTGAAATCCCACTTGAGGCACCATTTCTTGAGGTAAGATATTGATGCAGGTCTGTGAGAATTCTGAATTTAAGACCATAGAATGAATCTTGATTTCTTTCTTCCTATTTTTATCTTCTCCATTCCCCTTTTCTTTTGCTCTTTTTTCCTTTTTTTAATATTTCCTTTCCTTCTTCCTTTTCTCTTTCCTTTCCTTCCTCTTGCCCTAGAGATGGCTATCATTAGATACAAATAGATATATAATAGTTCTTGTAAAATTATGATGTTTGTTATTCACAAAAAATACAATCCAAATCAGTAGACACACAGAATCACTGAAAAGATAGTGTTCATAAACATAGAGCATCACTTTAAAGATAATGATATTAAATAAATGCTCTTTTTTTTGCTTTTTGCTGAGGCATTTGGGGTTAAGTGACTTGCCCAGGGTCACACAGCTATAAATGTTCTTTTTGTGATAACACTATTATCCAATTTCTAAAAGTCAGCCAGGAAATAAATAAAGAAAAATCTTTTCCTACCTGATTCTAGGCTAGTCTTCAATCTGTGCCCCAAATACTTATAGTATACCAAACACTGTGCTATTGCTAGAGGTATAAGGAAAAGCAAAAAGAACATCTATGCTCTTAAGCAGCTTAATATCTTATAGAATATGAAGAATTATTTACAAACAAATTATTCACAGGATAAATTGGAAATAATCAGAAGAGAAAATGAAGAGATAGAAAAAAAGCTTCTTATAGAAGATAAGAATTTATCTGAGACTTGAAGAAAGCTAGAGAAATCAGGGGGCTTATAGCATGGGGAACAGCTAAAGAAAATGCTTGGAGCTGAGAGATGGAGTGTCTTGTTCATGAAATAGTCAGCATGCTAGTGTCACTGAATAGAAGAATATATGTCAGAGAATAAAGTATGAGGAGATAGGAAAGAAAGGAAGGGACTAAATTTAAAAAAGGGTTTTGGATGCCTAAAGGAGAGGGTATAAGGTGTGAGAGAGGAGGAGAGTAAAAGATGGAAAGAAAAAAATGAAAAAAATTTACATGATAATTTTGTTGTCTAGATGAAAGGAATAGCAAGTTGTTTAGAGGAGAATTGCAGTTTCATTTAAATTATCTTTTTTATTGTGCTATGGGAAGTGTTTGTTTTATTCTATAAATTGAAAATAAATAAGAATTATAATCATGAATAACTCCAAATCAATAGAAATACTCATGGCCAAAAATAGATTGTTAATGCATGTAAGAAAATGTAAAAATTAATTAAGTATAGATATGACTATAAAAGTAGGTAGAATGACCGTATAGCAAAAATGAGATAATAGAGAAATAATAGAAAGTGAATCTTAGCTTTAGAAGAACGGATGATAGGTCCTTAGAGTAAAAGCATCTCAGAAACTAATGGAATCAAGACTTAGACTAATGGCATCAGTCACACACATCTTCTCAAGAATCAAGGGTAGTTTTAAGAAAAGTTCTTTTCTTTTCCCATCTTTTCTACTAGTGCCTATTTACAGAGATTCTGATTTACTCTGGTGCTTCTTTGACTATTTCCAAAAGCCTGAATTTTACTTCAACCACAAAGGGATTATCCAGAGATAAATATAAATGTAAATGAAGGCAGAGAGCCAAACCCTTCATAAACATTAGAAATTTTCATAAATAGGGATTTTACTCCTAACTTTTCATTTAATATAACTCCCAAAGGTAAGAACCACATGGACCTGAGGGGTTATTATATTATATTATGTGTTATATACCCCTAGGTTTTTAAACAAGCTAATTTTTCGAACATGGTGTTATGTAGGTAAATCCAACAAAGGAAGGATATATAATTTCAAGTCCAAGTAATAAATTGACAAGAAAAAAAACCACCCTATAGAACCTATAAATTTAAATATATGAAGTTGTTTAAAAAAACACAATTACAGCTGACATTAAAATCTGTGAACTAAGATATTCCTGGCTTATAGGAAATGAGTGTATTGCCCATGAATGTAGGCTTTGCCTTCTATCCCTACTCATTGTTTCAGTAATCAGATAGTAGAATTTCTTGATGACCCAAAATGGCAGAAATATAGAAAGAAAGAAGACAAACATAATAGAATTGTATGAATTGGCAAATTAAATTCAATAATATTATCCTACTCATCCCCTACTCTAGTTCTTCAGCTTCCTTGTTTGTCATACTATAGTTTTATTAAAAGTTTTAAAATCAAATTTGTTCTTTTGGTTATTATGATATACTTTGACTCATATTAAACTTGTAGAGTGAAAATTTTTAGGCCCTATTAACATGAAATGATTTTTACTTTATCTCCTCAGTTCAATATTTTTCTAGTATAATTTTTGGAGGTAAATGTAGGAATTTATTTAAATTTCATCTTCATTAACTTTATTTCATCATTTTAACTTCTCTGACATATTTTAGATTCTAAATCTATGTTCCAATATATTAACCATCCTTTTCAGCTTCATGTCATTTGATAAACATGGAATCTAGGCCTTCATCTAAGTCAATGATAAAATTATTTATAACATCAATAAATAACTCAGCTGAATCCACAGGAACTTCAATACTATATCTGGCCATTCAAATTTGTAGCTTGGGTTTAGTTTCAGAGGAATCTAATTTTTAATGAAAGATGTTCATTTTTTAAAAATCTCATTGGTTCATTGGCAAAACCCAACCCCAGTATTAGTAGATGATGCTAATTATGGCTCACAAATCTAGGTATTTCCCTAAAGAAAAAAAAATAATAAAGGTACTCAATGTACAATATAGTTGAATTGAAGACAGGTAATTTATGGCTATCAACAAAAAAGGAATGCTAAAGCATAAAGAATCACAGCATCAATCAATCAATAAGCATTTATTAAGTGCCTAGTATAATGCTGGGAATATAAATTCTATGAATAAAATATTCTCTACTTACAAGGAACTTGCATTCTAATGTGGGAAATAGCTATAGACATATATATATTAATATACATATATACACATATATACACACACATATATATGTATACATATATTTAATTTTTCATTCTCTTCAGGCTTCATTCCTCACTTTTAGGACTTTCTCTGCCATGTCCCAACATGGGTTCCTTCTTTTTTCTTTTCACATCTCTTTTTTTCAGCTTTCTTTTTGATGATAGCTCTATCACTCTGCCACTTACAATGTAAATTCCTTGTATCTGCATTCCCAGTGTTTAGCACAGTGTCTGGCAAATAGTAAGTGCTTAATAAATACTGTGGCTCTTACTAATAACAAAATTCATATAGAGGTTTGGTCAATTATATCAAGGGAAACAATTTTTAAATGGAAAAAAAGATGGGAAGAGAGTCTAGCATTACCAGAGCTCAATTTTACTACAATGCAGTAATCACCAAAACTTTTTGGTGCAAGTTAAAAAATAGTGAAGTTGATCAGTAGAACAAAAGAGATTTACAACAAAGAAGAAAATTAGCCTACTAGTCTAGTTTTTGATAATTCCAAAGACCCAGCTTACTGAAGTAAAGACTCATTAATCAACAGAAACTTCTAGGAAAACTAGAAAGTAGTTTGGTAGAAATTAAGTATGGAACAATATCTTATAACATATATCAAGTTTAGATTTAAGAGGCCAAATTATTATCAGACTTGAAGAACAAGGAAGAACTTAACATTTTGTAAATTTGGTTAAGAAAAGAATATATGGTCAAACAGAGAAGAAATTGACAATTTTTATTGTATATATATATTTTTCAAAACCAGTGCAGATAACATTAGAATGGAAATTATCAAGTGGGGTCAGGGGAATAGTTGCAGCAAGCTTCACTAACAAAGGCATAATTTTCCAAGATATCTAAAGAACTGATTCAAATTTGTGAGACTAAGAGTCATTTCCCATTTCTTGGGAATAAGTAGTCAAAGGATATGAACACATTTTCAAAGGAAAAAATCCAAGTTACTCAGCAACCACTTGAAAAAAAAAATTCCAGATTAATAATAGAGAAATGAAGATTAAAGCAATCTATACTCATTAGATCACTAAAGATGACAAAAAAGGAATATGACAATTGTTTGAGATGCTACAGAGCACACTAATGCACTACTATAGTAGAAGCTTTAAATTGATCCAGGCATTCTGTAAAGTAATATTGAATTATGCCCTCAAAAATCAATAAACTGGAAATGTCCTTTGAACCATAGATACCATAATTAGGACAATACCCAAAAGAGGAAAAGGAAACAGATGTACTAAAATATTCAAGGCATCTCCTTTTGTTATAGAAAACACCTGGAAATTAAGGCAGTGACCATCATGCAGAGTGAGGTAACCAATTATAGTATATGAATATAATTGAATATGATTGTGGCATAAGAAATGGTAAGTGGGATGGATTTTAGAGAAATCTTGGAAGACTTGTACTAACTGATATAGTGAGGAGTTAGCAGAACTTTATATAATAACCATAACATTGTAAAAATAAACAGCTTTGAAAGAAACTAACTGATGAATGCATTGAACAACAGAGATTCAAGGGGACTGATTACAGAGCATATTAATAGTCTCAAGATGTACAAAGTTGCAGACAAAGCTAATGTGGGAAATTTTATTTCCTTTGTTCTAATTTGTAACTATATTTGTTTTTGTTTTAGATCACAAATTTTCATTTGCTTGACTATGAATCTTTGTTACAATAGTGTTGCCTTACTCAGGTATGGTGTAGCCTAAAAACGTAAGTAAATAAAAGAGGAAAAAAAAGGAAATTGAAGCAAATAGAAGGAATCTGAGAGAAAGATGCTCCATTTGTTGTTAAAAGAATAGAATTGAGTTTCCCTAGGGCACAATGAGATTATAGAGAAGATCAAGTCAACTAGCATTTATTTTAAAAATGTTATGTGCTAGAAATGGGGTACAGTGGAATTGGAACAGCTGGTTAAAACTGACATCAATAGGTATGAGTGGGTAGTTTGTGAAGGCCCTGGGAAAAGAGGTTTGGCCACTTTGGGCTCTTGATCCATCACAAAAATTTTCAGTAATCCATAGGGTAGTAGAATGTCAAGCCCTTCATAATAGGAATTGCACAGATACCATGACTATCAACTTCTGAAAAGGAAGTAGAGAAATAGGTGATATAGTAGCAGGTGAGTCCTGCTGAATGGTCAAGGTGTCCCATATGCTAGCTGCTTACACACAGGTGAGATATCTAATCTTTAGGTCAGTCTCAAAGTTCATTTTGCAGATGAGGAAAATAAAGCACAGTAAAATGACTTGCCCAGGATCACATTATTAATAAGTATTTGAGGCAGGAATACCTAGATCCTTCTGACTGTAATTTAGTGTTCTATGACACCATGCTAACATTGAAACTTATCTGCCTGAAAGAGTGGAATCATCCATATTCCTACCTCTGTCATTGTGGCTACTGATCTCTCATATCTTAGAATTCATCTGTCCCTCCCTATATTATTGGCCTCTGGGTCTTTCTGATGGAAAATTAAAAGATCAAATATATCCATTCAGAGAGATAAAGGTGATGACATGGATAGAGAGCAGCCCTCTTTCACTAGGACCCAGGCAAGAATCCCACAGTTAGCAAAAATGCTAATAGTCTAACTAACAGCACCCCCCCCCCAACATATTCCTCAACTCATCATTGTTGTTGGCTGCCTAAAAAGCAGCAAGGGCTGGTTAATAAGAAAGAGAAGATCAGACAAAAGTTAAAGTTTGTATGCTGAACAATTGAGATGAAAAAACTCATTTCATCTGTTTCTGTTGTCAAGACCAAATGGTTTGGGGAAATGAGTTCTTTTGCCTTTCTTGTAAATGAGATAATAATAATAATAACAATTGTTATTATTATTATTGTTATCATGGAGAGGGTATTCAAAGACTTGGGAGGTCTAGTGAGATTTTCCCGATCTCTTTCTTTATGGCTGAGATGGAAAGCAAAGGCTGTATTTAAACAGTTGGTGTTCTATGTGTGCATTTGTGTTTAAAAATTACTTAAAATAAGAGAAATGTATATTTCATGCATGAAGCATTTTAAGACCCCAACATATGTACTTCACAAAAGTTTCTGCTTAGAAAAGAACACTGGTCAGTATTCATCACTTACTGTAAAAGTCAACTTTAGGATCTGGATTCCTGGGGAGTCTGCTTTTGCTTCAGTTCTCTCTGCCAGCTTTCATTTCTCATAGCCTCCATATATCATTATTTCAGACTCTGGGAAAGAGCAGAGAGGACCTAAGCCATTGCTTAAAAGACATAGCACATGAGACTTACACACAATCCTTGGTGAAATTTTTTGGGAAAGTCCCTTAAGCTGAACCAATCAGCTTTATCCCTTCCCTTATTTTGGAAGGGGGAAACTGCAGGTTTTGTACATCAATCAATCAGTTCATCATTATATGTTCCTGGAGTGTCTACCATGTGTCCCAGACTGTAAAATGGAGTGTGGTAGAATAGAAGAAACCTGGCTCTGAAATCAAAGGGTCCAGTTCTAAATCCTGGTACTGTCACTATCTGCATGAATTTAGGCAAGTCATTTTTACCTCATTGAGCTTTATTTTCCTCTGGAAAAGGAATGTCTTATGAGAACTTTTTTGCTAAAATGGGAGGATGTAGCCTGAAAAAAAGACAAGAAAGAGAAAATAGCTATCTTCAAGAATATGGTATAGGAGGAGTGCTGGATTTGTAGAGGGCCTTTGTTCAAATTCTGGCTCTATCATTGACTACCTATGAGACATCGGACAATGACATTGAATATCTTTGTCCTTTGATATATAGAACTATTTGGGGGGGCTATACTTTTCTCACCATTTTTAGAAAGGCATGGTTATGAGTATATAAAGAGCTGAAATACTTTCCAAGTGGAGTGAGGTATTGGCAGGGAAAGCAACTGGATGATGTTGGCTCAGCATGGATTTGGATTGGATTGATTGTTTATGGAGTGACTACAATGCAAAATGAAAGATTGTGAAGAAAGAAGGAGAAGGGGAAGAAGGAAGAGAAGAGGGAGAAGAATAAGGGTAAGAAGAAGATGAAGAAGAAGAGAGGAAGAAGAGAAAGAAAAAGAAAAAAGAAGAAAAAAGAGGAAGAAAAGGAGGAAGAGGAAGAAGAGGAAGAATGGTGACAGAGACAACAGAGAGCAACGCTTGTCCCTATTGGGCTTATTACAATAGAGTTACACCTCATGGACAATTAACCTATTGGATATTTAAGTAACATCTCATTTCTATGTTAGGGTTTCTAGGATAGACATGTGCCTAAGCCAGAATAATGGATTACAGAGGATTTGTGATCCTAGAGTTGGTGATCTCAGAATCCTGTTTGTTAAGCAGCTGTGACCAGAGAATCATTGAATATTATTTTTTAAATTAAAACTTTTTATTTACAAAACATATATATGGGTAATTCTTCAACGTTAATCCTTACAAAGCTTTCTGTTACAAATTCCCCCCTCCACTCCCCACCCTTCCCCTAGATGGCAGGAAATCCACTACATGTTAATTATGTTAAAATACTTGACAAGTCGAATATATGTATACATATTTCCACACTTATCATTGTTGTGCAAGAAAAATCATGTCTACGAGAAAAAAAAAATATGAGAAAGGAAACGCAATGAAAGCAAATATCAATAGAGAGCATGAAAATGCTATGCCGTGGTCCACACTTCACATCTCTCTCTCTGGGTATCATTGAACATTCTTACAGCATTTCCCAAGTCTTGCATAACAACTTATAAATTAAACATTCCATACCCTACTTCCACTTGGATAGAATAATATATTGAATTTGTGAATTGGCTCTCCTATGCAGGTGATTGAAGAAAGTAAATATGGACTCTATTTTAAATTTTCTTGGGTGGGATTGAAGATGAAAGTGACTGAATTTTACATTCTATGAAACATAGATCTAATGTACCATAATTTTACTAAGTTCATTAAACTATATGATTAGCTATGAACTTGAAATCTTAGTGAATAGTAAAAGCCCTTTTTTTTACTATTTAGTATTTATTATATAGTAAAAACCAGCAATTGATGGCAGTAAATAGGGATATGATGGGTCAAGATTTAATTAATTACTTCAGATTTTGATATGTGACTTAATCAACAAGCATTCTTAAAGTGCCTGTTATGTGGAAAATCCTATGTTAAGTGATGAAGATGCAATGATTAAAAGATGAAGCAGCTCTTCAACAATGAAATGTTTCAAACCACCTCCAATTGTTCACTGAAGAAAGCCATATACACCCATAGAGAGGGATGTGAAATGTGGACCACAACATAACATTCTCATACTCCTTGATTGATGTTTGCTTACATTGTGTTTCCTTTATCTGATATATTTTTTGTGTAGATAAGATTTTTCTTGCACAACAATGATAAGTTTGGAAATATGTATACATATATTCGATTTGCCAATATATTAACATAATTAACATGTAGTGGACATCCTGCCATCTAGGGGAGGGGTGGGGAGCTGGGGGGAAAATTTGTAACAGAAATGTATGTAAGGGTTATTGTTGAAGAATTACCCACACATATGTTATGCAAATAAAATAAAAAAATGTTAAAAAAAATAAAAGTAGAAAAAAAAGATGAAGCAGTTCTTATTCATAAAGAACTTATATTAAACTGAGGGAGACAACATATATCTAAATAAGTGTAATTTAAATGTATACATTTTGAGCACTATTTACAAAACATGCATTTTGCACTAATAAAGATAATGCAACCAAGATTAGAAGGAAAAAGAAAGCTGGAAAATTTTTTACAGCCAGAGTTTCTGATAAAGTCCTAATGTCTCAAATTTATAAGAATTTAAGTCATTCTTTAATTGATAAATGGCCAAAGAATATGACCAGGCAGTTTTCAGAAGAATTAAAGCTATCTATAGCCATATGTAAAAATGTTCTAAATAACTATTAACTAGGGAAATATAAATGAAAACAACTCTGAAGTACTACTTCATTCCTATCAGACTGGGTAATATGACAGAAAAGGAAAATGATAAACACTGGAAATGTGGGAAACATAGAATGCTAGTGCATTAATGATGGAGTTGTGAACTGATCCAAACATTCTGGAGGTCAATTTGGAACTATTCCCAAAGGGCTATAAAGCTATGCATATCCTTTGACCCAGCAATATCTCTATTAGGTCTGTATTCCAAAGAGATCATAAAAATATGAAAAAGGACATATATGTACAAAAATATTTATAATAGCTCTTTTTTTTGTGGTGACAAAGAATTAGAAATTGAGGAGATACCCACCAGTTAAAGAATGGCTGAACAATTTGAGATATATAAATGTAATAAAATACTACAGTGCTATGATGAGCGGAAGATTTCAGAAAAACCTGGAAAGACATACATGAACTGATGCTGAATGATGTGAGCAGAACTAGAAAAACATTGTATAATAACAGTAAGATTGTGTGATGATCAACTATGATAGATTTAGCTCTTCTCAGCTATACAATGATCCAAGACAATTCCAAAAGAATTATGACAGGGAATGCTATTCACAGCCAGAGAAAGAACTATGAAGACTGAATGCAGATTGAAACATATTATTTTCAATTTTTTTTGTTTGTTTTGTTTTTCTTTCTTTTGGTTTTCCCCTTTTGTTCTGATTCTTTTTTTCACAACATAACTAATGTGGAAAAATGATTAATATGATTATATATATATATATATATATATATATATATATATATCTTACATCAGTTTGCTTGCTATCTTGGGGAGAGAGAAGGGAAGGCAGGAAAAGAGAAAAAAATGAAACTAGAAATCTTATAAAAATTGATGTGGAAAGATATTTTAAAATATCTTTACATGTAAATGGGAAAAAATTACAAGAAAAAAATGTATACAAAATAATGAGGTAGCTAATTAGGTTGTTTAGTAGTTAGAATGCCAATCCTGGAGTCAGAAGAACCTGAGTTCAAATTAAATTTGACCACTTAATGGCTGTGTGATTCTGGGTGAGTCACTTAACTTTATTTGCTTTAGTTCCTCCTCTATAAAATGAGATGGAGAAGGAAAGATACTCTAGTATCTTTGCCAAGTAAACCCCAAATGAGGTCATAGACAACTGGACACAACTGAAATCACTCAATAGTAGCATAAAAATAATATCTCATTTGAAAATGAGGAGATTGGGCTAATTGATCTTCAAGCTTACTTCTATTTTTAAAAAATTTTGTTGTTATTTCCAATACCAAATTCTTTCCTCTCCCTTTATCCCTTTCCCCACCCAGTAAGAAGACAAAAAAATACAAATTATTATACATAGGAAGTCATACAAAACACAGTTCTGTATTAGTCATGTACCAAAAGAAAAATAAACAAAAGAAATATGCTTTAATCTGAAGGTGGATAGCATTTTGTATTATTAGTCTTTGGAATTATCCTGGATCACTGTATTGATCAAAGTTAATCTTTCATAGTTAATTGTCTTTACAATATTGCTGTTACTATATACATTATTCTTCTGGTTTTGCTCACTTTACTTTGCATCAGTTCATATAAGTCTTCCCCATTTCTTCTGAAACCATTCCTTTCATCATTTTTATAGCTTAATCATATTCCATAACATTCATATACTTTAACTTCTTCAGCCTTTCCCTGATTTATGGGCATCCCCTCAGTTTCCAGTTCTTTGCCACCACAAAAGTAGGTGAACTTACTTTACATTTAGACTTTAAAATACAATGTAAATACCTCAGGGGATATAAGCCTTGGATACCACACAGCAAAATGGGTGGTCTACCTACCACATTTATTGTTCTTTCATATAATAGATAAAAGATATCTGTTAACATATTAAACATTCTGTATTTTCAAAATTATTTATGTATATGCTCCATCTTGACTTGTAAGTTTTGAGGAAAGTAGAAACATCTTAGAGAATAAATACTTATTTTAAATATACTCTTTTTTTTTTGCTGTGGTGTTCAGATTAAGGTCTTCTAAGTAGTAATGGGATTGTCTACTGTGTATTTATTTGAATAAGTTCAATAATTGAAAACCTTGAAAAAAAAACCTTGAAACCCCAGAAAGAATGAAGCCAAATTAGTTGTGTTCTTATTCTCTTTTAGAAAATTTCTTTTTTGTGGTAACATAATGAAGAGACAATTTCCTATCAATGAGCACTATCTAAAAATGAAATGGACAGCTTTATGTAGATAGGGGATTCTCTTTCATTGATGTTCTTCTAATAAAGAACCGAGTACTTAATAGAAATTCGAGATTTAGCTTTAGTTCTCTCTCTCCCTCCCTCTCCCTCTCTCTCTCTCTCTCTCTCTCTCTCTCTCTCTCTCTCTCTCTCTCCCTCTCTAAATCATATTTTTGGAAGTTGTAGGAGATGGCCATTTAGTGCATCCCATATCTGAAAAAGAATCCTCCTGATGTCACTAGTCCTCTTCAAAAATGAAGGACAAACAACAGCATCTATGCTATATAGCTATAGATGTGGGGATACAACATATAAGTATAGCTATAGAAGCTATATTCTGGAAATAACAGAAGGAAGGTGCTAGAATTAATGGACATCAGGAGATCAAAAGTGAACAATACCTGTTGCAAAGAAACTTCCATTCTATATGGGAAACTAAAACATTCATAAAGCCATCCATAGACTATAAACAAAATAAAAAGAATGTGATTTGGAAAGAAGGATGCTAAGAAGTAGGGGCATCAGGAAGGGTTTAATATAAAAAGATATTTCCAGTTGCCATCTTAAAGGATTGTAAGGGATGGCACTGAGCAGGAAATATATTATAAGCAAAGCAATCAGCCAGTGAAAAGATCCAAAGCTGGAGCTGTAATAAGAAACATCAAGAAGGCTAGTCTCTTTACACATTTAATTCCCAACTACTCTTTTAACTTCTATATAGTCTAGTCTCACTCTACCTTTTACTCTTTCTTGCCTGACTTCTGACACAAATCAACTTTCTCATATCCATTTTCTCATTTGAGCTTTATGTCCTCCCTTCTACTCCTCATGTCCTTCCCTCCATATCCCCATGAGGTATGTAGGTCAGGTATTATTATCCTTATTTTACAGAAAGGGAAATTGAGGTCCAATTCAAACTAACCCATTAAATGTTTATTAGGTGCCTACTATGTGCCAAAGACGATTAAATGCTAGATAAACAAAAACAAAAATGAAAACATTGGTTTGAATGGGGGTTGGGGACAGAGAAAGTGTACACAAACATAGTTGGATAAATATATGGAGGGTCTAAAGGAAGCTTACAACAGCTTAGCTTTCTTGGACACCCCACTAGAGATGTAAGATCTGCAGCCTACAAAAAGCTTTTGTCTTTACCACCTAGTTAGGTGAAGAGAAAAATGATCACAGTTGTGCATACTATGAAGCCCATGTGGGAATGAATCATGCAAACATTCTGTCCCCACTAATGAAGACTGGGTGTAGCCACTCCCCCTTACAAATATAAAATATATGTGTAGGAAGTCCAAATAATTAAAGTGGGCACTAACAACTGAGGGAGCATCAGGAAAGTTCTCCTGTAGAAAGGAGCATCTATGCTGCCATCTGAGCTGGGAAGAGCTACCATTTATACAGAGCTTTAAGGTTTGCAAAGTATTTTAGAAATATGATCTCATTTGATTCTCACAACAACCCTATGAGTGAATATCAGCATTTTACAGATGAGAAAACTGAGGCAGACAGTGGTTAGGTGACTTGCTCAAGTTCATATAGTTAGTAAGTGGACTTTTTTATATTTTGTTTTTAGTTTTTTAATTAAAGCTTTTTATTTTCAAAACATGCATAGATAATTTTTCAACATTAACCCTTGCAAAACCTTGTGTTCCAATCCCCCTTTTCCCCACCACCTCCTGCAGATGGCAAGTAATCTAATATGTGTTAAACATGGTAAAAATATATGTTAAATCCAATATATGCATACATATTTATACAATTATCTTGCTGCACAAGAAAAATCAAATCAAAAAGGAAAAGAAATGAGAAAGAAAATAAAATGCAAACAAACAACAACAAAAAGAATCAAAATGCTATGTTGTGATCCACCCTTAGTTCCCAAAGTCCTCTCTCTGGGAGTAGATGGCTCTCTTCATCACAAGATCACTGGAACTGGCCTGAATCATCTCATTGTTGAAGAGAGCTGAATTTATCAGAATTGATCATCGTATAATCTTGCTGTTGCTGTGTATAATGATCTCCTGGTTCTGCTCATTTCACTCAGCATCAGTTCATGCAAGTCTCTCCAGGCCTCTCTGAAATCATCCTGCTGGACGTTTCTTATAGAACAATAATATTCCATAACATTCATATACC
Source organism: Myrmecobius fasciatus (assembly GCA_023553655.1). Classification (NCBI taxonomy): domain Eukaryota; kingdom Metazoa; phylum Chordata; class Mammalia; order Dasyuromorphia; family Myrmecobiidae; genus Myrmecobius; species Myrmecobius fasciatus. Next base: position 199,735 of record JAJPUD010003492.1, read on the forward strand.
ATAATTTATTCAGCCATTCTTCAACTCATGGGCATCCACTCAGGTTCCAGGTTTTTGCCAGTTAGTAAGTGTTGATATTGGATTTGAAGTCAGGTCTTCCAGACTCATCTCAGCACTCTAACCACTATGCAGCCGAACTACCCGGATGTGGCTATGGGTCGCTAGTGATAGAGCTGAGGAGGGAGGGCACCCCAGGTGGCATGGGAGCAGCTTGTATAAACCCATGAAATAAGGAAGAACGAAGGTCCTATGTCGAGGAACAGCAAGGAAGTCAATTTGACTGGAACATAGAGAGCACCTGGGTGTGGAATATGAAATGTCTGGAGAACATATGAAATGACACAATAACTTGTTTATATTCACAAATCAAGTTATTGATAGAATTAGGATTTGAATTTAAGATCCCCAACTCCCAGGCTAGTGCTTTTCTCATCAATCAGGTGCCATGGTCGCTTTCAGAACTGGAAAGGAAGCACAATCCTGGCACTGGTCCTTTTGACTCACAATAACTTGGTCATTCCTCAGCTGAGCAGGCAAAGGCAGTGCTGTTTGAGATCCAAGGTTAGTCACAGAAGGTCACTTTGTCCCAAATGTACTCTTCCTAATCTCTTCTGGCAGTCCTGGGTGAAGTGAGCCCCTGTGCCCGAGAGGCAGCCAAGAGATGGTAATCTTCTGCAGCACCAAGCTGGGCCCAACACATATCCCTGCTCCAGGGGAGCTTTCCCCCTATTCCTGTTGGTTACTCAAAACAAAACAAAACAAAACAAAACCCCACACACTTTAGGGAAATAAGACTTGCATATGGAATTTAAGCCCTTTGCCAACTAATTCCAAGTCCAAATTGACCTTTCTGTAGTCTGTATTTACTGTTTATTCAATTTTCTTTATCTGGAGTCTCCAGAGTGCCAGCATTGCTGAGACCTGCCAGGAGAGATAGGCTGTTGAGCTTATAGTGAGGTGGGGCATGAAGAAGGGGAGTGGGAGGAGGGAAGGGGTGATAACTGATTTCTGGTTCTTGGTCTCACTGGGACACCTATGGGTTTGAGGCTATGAGATCAGTAGAACTTTTCTACCTAGTACAAAGTCAATTATTCTCCTGCTGCTCAGAAAAGAGACTATCAGCTTCCTTGCTTGCCCAGTTGATACCAGGAAATTTACTGTTATCTTTGGAAGAGTATAACCTTTCCAGAGATACTGACAGATCATTGGATCATAGTTCTAGATCTCAGAGGGGCCATAATGGCCACAATCCCTTCATTTTATAGAGAGAAAAACTGAGTCAAAGGGAAGGGGTAAGTGATTTGTTCCAGATTACACTCATCTCCAATTCCATCTTTTTCCATTGTACCACACTACCCCAGTAGGGATCCAAGGATTAAAAAAATGAACATTATTGAAGTCTCTGTTTTGTACTGAAAGAAATACAAAAAGGTAGAAAACATGTTTTAGTCCCTTTCTGCCTTGTATTGGGCATAGACCTAGTTTAGACCCAGAGTTGATAGCAAGACATTCTCTCAACAAAACTGTAAGGTCAGCATGATTGGTGCTTCCATATCTCTCTAAATCAACTTCTCCAAGTCTGTCATAAGGAGAGTCATTTAAGAAGCCAATTTATATAAAACTTCACCCTTTCTAAGAATATTTATATCTTAAGAGATGTAAATGGGGCAGCTAGGTGGATAGATCATCAGCCCTGAAGTCAGGAGGACCTGGGTTCAAATATGGCCTGAGACACTTAACACTGCCTAGCTGTGTGACCCTGGGCAAGTCACTTAACTCCAAGTGCCTCAGGAGAAAAAAGCTATAAATGTTTAACATAGGAGGAGAGGTATTCTTATAGCACATTTAAAAGTTTAGTCTGCATTATTAATACTTATTTAAATTTTAGCAACTCATAGAATAAATCAAGTCCTGATTTCTAGTAATTTCTGAGATATAAGTGTGCACAATGATAATTTCACAACTGGCTCTCCAGACTTAGTATAGCTGACTGTAGCACACTCCTAGAACTGACAGTGCTTGTTATACAAGAATTAATGACTAATGGTAGAATCTCAGGCATGAGTGGAGGAAGATTTGTGAGGGGGGGGGAGATGAAGTGTTAAAGTGCAAAGAACACTGGTCTAGGAACTAAATCCCTTCTCTGGAATTTACTAACCAATTAATCATGGACAACTTCTTTTATCTTTCCAATCCTCAAGTTCCTTATCTCCAAAATGTGGAAAAGAGCATTTGTCCTGTCTACTGAAGATCTTTGACCAGGAGACTTCAGAAATCATCTAGTCTAACCCCTTCATTTAAAAATGTGAAAACTGAGGTCCAGAGAGAGATGTTACTTGCTCATGGTCATACAGGTGGGTAGAAGTTAGAATTTGAATTCAGGATCTGTGAGTCTTAGTTATTTGCACTTTCTGCTAAATCTAACAGAGCTTTTTTTTCAGGATGGAAAGAGAGAATAGTGTGAGTATATTTCTAGTATCATATTTTGGTTATATATCACTAAATGACCCACTTAATGTACCTAGGTTTGAGTATTATGAAAATCAAATTTGTGAAAGCATTTAAAAAAATTATAGAACGAAGTCCAAATGTAAAGCATTATTATTGACAGCACACATTTATATGGTGCTTTACAGTTTTCAAAGCTCATCAACCCTGTGAAGTAACTAGTGTAGTTATCACAATCCCCATTTTACAGATGAGCAAACTGAAGTTCAGGCACAATACATCGATGATTTCCCTTCCCATCACCGCCCCCAACCAATTCATGTTAATGTCAGGGACTCAACCTAAATTTTGTGAATCTAAGTGACATCCTCTGTCTATCCTACCACACTGCTTTTTTGTCTTACCTTGTCTTCTTCCTTTACATTCTTCTTGTTAATAATAATAGTATTAATTGGGCTGATAAGAACCCAATCAGACATCATTATCATCTCCAGATTCATGAAGATCATTATCATAATGATTATGATAATAATACCTTATGGTAGTATATGCCTATTTTTAAATGACTTGTTAAAGTCCACACAACAGTGACCTGATGTATCCATTTTGGGGGCTTTGCAATGATTTCCTATTATACAGTTAAACTTGAGGATGTCTAGAAATATTAACTAGAAATGACTAATAAAGCATCATTTAAAAAAAAAGCATATTCACACACACAAACACACATATTTATAATATTGTCCTAAGGGCGGCAGCAGAGTACATGAAAGGGGGAAAATCTACCACCCTCACATAAAGAGTTCTGATTGATTAGATGTTGGCTTACCTGCAGCCTTATTAAACAGAACTCATTTGAACATAATCTTAGCATAACAAGTCATATGGGAATACCAGCACAATTTGAAGAGAAGTAAAAAAAAATACCACCACAAGTTAGGGGTAGGAGCCAGAATGCTGTTATACCTTGATTTTAAATACAGACACAGGAAGGGGAGGTCGACAAAGCTGGTGGCCTTCCATGCAACAGATTTTGGGTAAACCTCAATATAGTGAAAGATTGCTAAACAGCCAGCCTAATCAGAAAACTTTTTTCTAACACCATGATGAGCTATGACATGCTAATTGAAATGTACTTTCCCCAGTGAACCACTTAACAATTTATATAAATATCAAAGCTCTTGGCTTTACTGTCAGTCTTTGTTTCTGAATGAGAAATTTATAAAAAACATATGTTTCTGACTGTCATTGACAGAGCGTTCTGAAAATGCAACCACTGAATCACATCCTACGTGTCTCTGAGAAAAGGACCAAACCAATCAGAGTACATTTTTCTGTTAATAATGCCTTTTTTCAGGAGAAATCCACCCCAGTGTTCTATTGTGCAATTCTAGATATTCATTGAGAATGGAGGTGGTGGAGAGGAGGCAAAGCTGGGACAGGAAGGAGTGAATGACTTTGACCAGTCAAACTGAGGGGTGGGACCTATGAAGTAGAAGCATTTAAAACAGGACTCTTGGTCTTTGGATCTTGTGGCTGGTCTTTCAATCAGGTTGGCTAACATCATTCCAAATTCACAACAACAATCTTTATTCCTTTTGTGGGCAAGAGTTTTACAGACTTAAATGGAAACTGTCCCCAAAATAGGGGCTGTTTTTATTTTGGTTGGACTGGGGACAAGTAGGTTGCTATTAAGAGTTTGGCCTGCAAAAAGATTTGGGAGTTTAGCCTCTGAAAGTGTGAAATCCTGTAATAACAGCCTCAATTGTCCCAGACAGTGCTGCTTTTGTCTTTTTAAAAAAATATCTGGTTTACCCTTAAGATTTCTTTGGGGGGTGGAGAGAGGACTCTGAACCAAGTGGTTTTGTGTAACTAAAAATACCTGGCAGGAGTTTGTATGAAATGAGTAAAATTGACCACCAAAAAATATGTGGTGGTCATTCTAGTAATTTACATCATTGGGACCTGGAGGGGGAAGCTGAGCAATCTTAGCCACATGCGGGGGAAAAGAATAACAGAATGGTTCCAAAAGGACTTCCTGGTGTTTGGGGAGGTGGGCAGTGGTAACTGGCAATAATATGAAAGTTTATCCACTCTGGAAGCCTCCCCAGTCCACCTCGATAATTTCAGGGCTCTCCAAACTCACTAAATTGTTTTGCTAATAGCACACGTATAAATCTTTTAATTGTATGCCTTAAGTCCGAGACGCTTGTGCTGAACTGTTTTGCAAAACCTTCTGGTCACAGCCAAGTGATCTGCATTTCATTTCAATTTAGATAGTTTTGCTAAAAAAATTTTTTCCCAAGGTTTCCTGGTTTTCAATAATATATCTTTCAGCACCGTATCACCAAAAGAAGTGGTTGAGTTGAATTGTCCCCAGGGATTTTGAGTGGATATCAAGGATTACTTTATAACTGGGAACTTATGAATTGTATTGGGTTTACAAATGACTTGTTTTTCTCAGTTTAATGGTCAAACCATGAAACCGATAACTTACTTTGGGAAGGGTATGTGGATGATATTTTAACAGAGTTTAGTGTAAAAGAATGAATTTTTTTTTTCTCCCTGAAAGGGAGGCAACTTGGTTTTAAATAAGACATTTGCTGAGTAAATGAGCTTTGACTGACCACAAATCTTATGCATTAAAACCTCAGGTTTAATATTTTTCTGCACAAATGCACCTCACCCTCACTTACCCACTCACCCTAGGCCCCTAACTCCACTAAGAGCTTTTAGATTGCAATCCTGACTGTTGGCAGTTGCCATCTGACACGGCAATATAAGTAACATTAGTGTTTGTTCAAATTTAGTCACAGCAGGGACAGGTAGTGTCCTATGCTGAAAAATTCTGAGATCAAGTTTTTGCCTCTACTTGAATTTATGGGAATTGCTAGGTGGGCAATGGGTATTAGGGAGTGGGTGATTGAGAAAGGAACATTGCTACAATTTGGAGCACATCTGTTTTATTTCACATCAATCTGAGGGCTATAGTGTCAGGAGCTGGGACTATGTGTGAAGGTGAGGATATCTGCAAAGGGCATGTTTTTGTTTCCATTTTTATAGGGATGAAAGAACTGAGTTTGCCAAATTGTAAGTCCATAGTAACATTTTGGGCCCCAAATAGGGAATTAAACCTGGATTCTATGGGGGGAGTTGGTTTATAGCTGGCAGAAGGAAATGTCCTGGTACTCAGAGGGGAAAACAAGGTGAGGGAACGGGCAGTGTTGGAGACAGGATAATAAAACAAAACAAAAGGTTTAGAATTCTCCAGCTCTTCCAGAATAGCATTTTGATAAGTTAGGTGTAAAAATGAATCAGAAACATATGGATTAAATTTTCTTTCAGAAATGCTGCACCCTCAGATTGAGGGAAACAATGGCTATCATACAGGGTTTTGGATGTTGTCATTGTGAAACCAATTGAAAAATAGTTCAACTGACTAATAAGTGAAAAATTTGCCCATATTGATTAGTCCTTTTGATTTTTCTGAATCAGGCTACATCTGAAAGCTGATAGTCAAAAATACTTTTGTTATTTCCAAGTAGAGATTCTTGGTTTTATTTTTCCCTCTCCAGAAAACTTAATAGTGCCATCACTCATCTCAAGATGTCTAAGTGTAAGGTTTGGATCATGCTAGATTTGAACAATTTTAGATTAGTGTGTGAGTATGTTTGAGTGTGTATGTGTGTGTGTGTATGCATGTGTATGAAAGAGAAAGAGACAGAGAGAGACAGACAGACACACAGAGACAGACAAATGGAGAGAGATACAGATAGAGAGTCAGAGACAGAAAGACAAAGACACACACACAGCCAGAGTCAGAGAAACACATCACTAGAGAGCCAGAATGCTAGAGAGAGAAAGATATAGGGGAAGTGCAGAGTCAGCTCTCCACAAAGTTGGGTGGGCAATTGTGGTTTAATGGTAATAACACTAACTTTTAAAAGTTGTAAAAACCTATTATTGTTGGTTTAGTTTTTTACCATCCCCTCCACATACATAGCATTGAGGGGAGAAGGAGCTATAAGAAGGGATGAAGGGGGAGGTTAATAAAAAGAAATTTAATCTAACTTCCATCTTGAGGTTTTTCACTTTTTTTTAAGAATTTAATGTTAGTCATTGGACACACTCTTGAAATGTAGTATAGCTAGGCCTATGAAACTATTTTGGTCTGTGTCAAGTCTGAAAAGTTTAATTTGAAAACATATTTCATTTTATGTAATAATTATTCATGTATCTGATGTTACACTATCATGAAAGTATGAGTTCAGTGAAGGCATCAAGTTTGATTCATTGTTGGGAGGTCATATGCTATAGTATAATATAGCCCCCTGTACTTGAAGTCAAAATGACATGGTTTTAAAATCCCATCTTTGAAATTTTCTAGCTGATTATAAAAAGTTATTTAGCTTCAATCTGAGTCTTTCCTTTGCTGGATCTTTATTCAGGTTATGCCAGGTGGTGGTGGGTACCTTCCCGATGTCTTTCCTAAGTTCTTTTCTCTTTTCTTCTCCCTATATGCTGTTTTATCTTGTTGGTTTTATCTTATTGGTTATCTCATCATCTCCCATGGATTCAATTATAATTTCTAAGCTGATGATTTTCAGATCTATTTATCCAAGACCAACTTATCTTCTGACCTCCAGTCTTCCATTTCCAACACTTTATTAAGTGACTAAATGTTTTCACTGGCTATGTCTCATACTTAAAATTTTTCCCTCTTCATTTCTGCTTCCTGATTTGCTTCATCTTTTAGCTAATATCCCACCTTCTAGAAGATGCTTTTCCCAGTCCCTTTTAATGCTAGTGTCTTCCCTGAGATGATTGTCAATTTGTCTCATATATATATATATATATATATATATATATATATATATATATATATAAAACATACACAAAATATATAATACATATGCATATATATATATATATATATATATCTTGTTTGCACATAGCAATTTGAATGTTATCTCTCCCAGTAGACTGTGAGCTCCTTGAGAGCAAAAACTGTATCTTGCCTTTCTTTGTTTCCTCAGAGATTAACATAATGCCTAGCACACAGTAGACATCTAATAAATATTTATTGATTGATCAATTAAATTCCAGTGATCATATAAGTAGTAAGTCATAGAGCTGAAATTTGAACCCCAGATCTCTTAATTGAAAGTCTAATGCCTTTTTACTTCAAGACAATTTGGGTAGCATTGTTAGTGATAGGTGGGGATGGATCAAAGTGTTGGGGGAATGGAATCTATTGTAGAGAAGTATGCACAGGTGAGAGATGATCATTAGAACTGACATCATGGTTATAACTATAGTGAAGAATAGATGAATTAGAAAAATGGAGGTAAAGATTCAGCAATAAACTGGATAAACTGAGAAGGCAATAGTAATTCCAGAATGGCCAGAGAACATCTTTTTTTTTATTAAGTCAGTAAAAAGTTGCCATGGCTCTTGAGCTGGGCAGATTGAGCATAGTCAATCATATTGAAGCAACTGTGTCTTTGCCACGAGTTCTGTCCAGTCAAATGTATCTTACAACTAGACACAGCAAATGGACTGAAGGAAACTTCTGAAAGTATTTCAATTCAATATGCATTTTTTTAAAAACAGCTTTTTCCCCCTCTGGTAGGTATTTTGAGCAGATGACAAGGTCTATACCTTCAGGGAATTTGCAATTTAATTTGGAAAATAAAGTTTTAAAGGTACCTTGGTATAATAGAAAGATTAGTTCTTTAGTTTCTAATACCAGATTTCTCCCTTTACAAACTCATAGCATTTGATCTGAGATGAGCAACTTTGAGATGATATCGTTTATGGAGTAGAAAAAGCACCACTGGACTTGCAGGCAAGAAGACATGGGTTTGAATACCAGTGGTGCCATAGCTAATTGTAAACTTTGAGGGGAAACTATCTCACCTTTCCAAACATTGCTTTCCTAATATGGAAAAAGAGATTGGAGTAGATGCCATCTAAGGTCCTTGTCAGCTCTAAGTTCATGATCCTGTCTTTCCAGTCTCCTATTTTAATAACCTCCATGCACTTTATAATCTAGATATAGTGGCCAACTTATTCTTTTTTACTCATAATACTTCACTTTCCATCTCTGTGCCTTTCACAGGCTGTTCTGGGTCTGAAATGCTAGCGCTCTCTCTCCTTACCTTTTAACTTCCTTGGCTTTTTCTAAGGCTCAGTCCCAGTTTCAAATCCTGTCTCCCATATAGACCTTTCCCAGGCTTCTCTGTTGCTAGTGTTTTTTCTTGTTCTGATGACTTTTCATCTACTTTGTAGGTATCTTATAATTAACTAGCTACTTATTTACATGTTTACTTTCATTGGAAGGTATCTTCCCTGAGGGTTGGAACTGCTTTTGCCTCACTGCATGTTCCTAGGACTTAAATCAGAGCCTGACATCAAGAAAGTGCTTTATAAAATGCTTGTTGACTTACTGGTGAACTATTATGTTGTTTAGCTATTTCTCTGTGAAAGTAATCTCCCCAACTAATTTTTAACATCCTTATACTCCCTGGTGTCCACTTTAGTTCTCAGAATAGAGGTGGAAACAAAGTTATCGCTTAATAAATATTTGTTGAGTAATTAATCAAAAAGAGATTCAGTAATATCTAGAAGATGTTATTGGGGTTTGTTCAGGGTAAGAAAGGGAAGGGAAGACAGCAATACTTATTAGTTCCTTTCTCAAATGCCTCCCTTACTGGGAGAATCCACGGTGCTTTCACTCCCTTATTGGTGGTCTTGTATTTTACTTGGTTAAAAAAAGAGTGCTGGTTCTCTTGACTTGGTAACAGCTGCATTTGAGTTCCTCTGAAAACGCTATACCGTGACAAACATTGAAACCTTGGAGGCGGGTGCCAGGGAACTCAGTTCACATCTCATCGACCGAGTGAATACGATGTGAAAATAACTTCCTGAGCCTCAGAGATGTCAGTGCACTGATCAGATGGCAGGTAATGAAAGAAGGTTGTCCCCACGCATTGTTTTTACAGGCTCATTGGCTCAGGTTGTAGAATAATGGAAGTAAATCCTGTTTAAAAATATGCTATCACCCTTCCACGGTGACAGCACCATGACAGCAGTTAGTATAAGCTGGAGATTGGCCAAGGGTGAGCACTGTGTAACAGCTATTATTTTTCATTGACTTCTTGGGTGGTTGGGGACCTAAGGGGTCATTCAGTACATTCCCCTGTCTCCAACCAGGTCCTTTTTAACCTCCTTTATCAGGGAGCATAACAGTAGAGTGAACTCTTTAGTGGTAGACTAATTTTATCTACCCATCTTGGGGTTGAAGTCACCTTGCAACAACATTTTGTCCATTCCTCTACCTCTACATAGTACCACTATTAATCTTTTGTTCTTTTTTGATATGAATAAATTTGACTCCAAAAACTATGATAAAAATCTTGCTTACTGCTTACAATTTCTAATCAAGTCCTATAAGCATAATGAAGGATATTATTTGTATGAATTAAAAGAAATTGTGATTCTTAATTTATTCTATATTTCCATTACTGATGAAAGTTCCAATAATAGGGGTACATAATTACAGGCAGCATTGTAGTCTACCTTAGAAAATTAGCAAGATGTCTAAATTCCTAAATTTCCTTAAAAACCAATAATAGAGGTATTGTCCATGAACTTATCTCAACATATTTTAAAGATGCCAACATGGTACAATAGACAGAGTGCTGGGTATTTAGCCTATTTGAGCTAAATTGAGGAGATTGAATTTGATGGTCTCTAAAACCTTCAATAACACCAAATATGGCCCTGTGATCATCTATGTGTTTAGTCTATTCCTATGTTTTCAGTTCAGAGGCCATACAGATTGCTTTAGTCATTGGTGCTTTCCCTGTCCCCCACCCCTCCAATTAATTACTCTTATATATTTATCTATGTATATATATATATATATATATATATATATATATATATACTCTACTTATATATCAGTGTTTCTATACTTCCCCCCCCAAAAAATCACTTTGTTCATATTCTGTATATGCCCATATATATGAATCCTCAGCCAGATTGTAAGGTATTTGCACTTTTGTCATTGTAGACCAAACACCCAGCAGAATACTTATCACCATAGAGTAGACACTTATTAGTTTATTATCCATAGGAGTGGAATTCTTGCTGGATTTCTTGTCTACTGGACTACATTGAAATAATGACTTCAAGGAATAGCCCACAATGGTTCTTAGTAGTCTTTTGTGAGCTGTGACTAAGAGTACAGAGACCATCATCATCACACAGTTGATGAACTTATGGGAAAATATGGATAAGAATTACATGGGATGGTTGCATAGGCATGAATTGGTTACAGTGTTCAGCAACATTGGAAAAGATGTGTGTTTTGATGCAATGATAATCTATTTGATTACATTACTTTATGTTGACATGAATCAGTTATTTTGGAGCTTATCCACATACCCACTTAAGATTACTTTTACACTTTATATTCGATTGGGCCAGTTAACTTAGTAATTTAGAGGATGTAGCAAAAAGAGTATGATCATCAAATTCTATCCTATGTCTAAACTCTTGAACAGAAAAAGATTAAGCTTGATAAAAGAATGAGTGTTACTGAGAACTCATCCTGTTGAGTTGCATTCAGAAGAACCTAGTTTTACATTTTGATTCTACTATTAACTTACTGTATGAATTTGGGAAAATGATTTCCCATCTCTGGCCTACAGTTACTTCATCTGCAGAATGAGTGGCTTGAATGAAATGATATCTCAGGTCCCTTCTCATTCCATATCTTATGACTGTCACCAAATGCACTGACAAACCAGTCATCCTTTTGAAAGATGAAATTATTATTAACTAAGGTCAAGAAATTATTGACTGTTCTTTTTTGGCAGAGAGAAAGATTTCTAGTAGATGTCTGTATAATTGTAGTCTCCCATGACTATTATATCATGTGTATGGCAGGTTGTGATCTGTTTCTCTACCTTTTTCTCTCTACATGGTCTACAGAGTGTTCTGATGAAAGTTTCTCTTCAATTTTTGCCACTATTGATCCTCACCCAAAGCTCTCGACCAAGTTTTCCCATTCTAGTTCTTGAATTTATTCACATGAAAATATTTTTTTGAATATCCAGTGCTATTTTTCTTTTGCCTCCTTTTAGACTATCTAATCTGTTTTGAATAAATTAGCTTCCAAAGCCATATTTTAGTTTGGGGTTCTATTAAGGATACCTATGAACTAAAATTTGCTTTTTTGAATCTCTAATTTATCTTGCTTTATTGCCTGTACTTTGTACATTTGTGCAGACTTGTAAAAGCATGGATTTAGAGCTGGAAGAAATTTTCTAGGCCATCTAGTCCAATCGCTCACCTTATAGATAAGGAAACAGATACCCAGAATGGTTAAGTGATTTGCAGAAGGATACACAAATACTTAAAAGATATATTCAGCTCCAAACCCAGATCTTTTGATTGCAAAATCTAGTACTGTTTCTACTGTGTGATGCTGCCTCCTATATTCCTCAGATATGTAGATATCTGAGATCATTGATTTTATTACTGATTCCTACTTTGGACTTTATTTCCTGGGAATTTCTGCTTGGATTTTCCTTGTACTACATCTAGCTTGTTAGGTTGTTTCCTCCTTTTCCCTTTCAGTTTAAAGCCCTTTTATTTAGTTTTCCAGGACTCCAAACAAAGACTTTTTTTAAAACCAGCTCTTGCAAAGTACACTTCATCCCTAGACCAAGAGCACTGGTTCAGTAATCCAAAGCCTATTCTTAGGACTAACTATACCTTCCTCAAACCTGTCTTTCTCTTCTAACACCTTTGACTTCAATTGGCAATAATGAAGATATTTCTATCTGTGCTTCTGAAGACTTCTATATTTATTCCCAAAGAACTCATAATCCATTGCAATAGTTTCTAGATTTTTCCTGGCGATATCATCCATACCAATTTGAGATACCAGAAATGGGTAGTAATCATAATGTTTGAAAAGTCTTAAACTTAAAGTCTTAAAATCCATAATATCTGAGATACATGTCCTGAAAGAGGGCACACTTCTATGTGGCTAATGTCAAGTCAACCAATAGCTGCCTCAGTATTCCTCTGCAGGGACTCACCAAATCCTACTACTTATTTCCTCTTCTTCTGACTCTTATTGATGAACTCTCATTCTATAGCATTAGATGCACATTATTAGGTCCGGAGAGGATAAGTAGTTGTTTTTGTTCCAATATGCCTAGCTTCATCCTATTTGAGAAGAGGTTCCTATTTATACTTTAACTCTTTGGTTCAGCAGTCCTTCCCTTTCCCATTTGAGACATTTTTCTATCCTTTGCCTTCTAACCACAAGTTCCTTTCTTCCTTTTTAAATCTTTCTTTTCTTACTTGTTTATACATTGAAATCTTTTGCACATTTTTAAAACACAACAATTTATTGTACTTGATAACTTGGAGAAGGAAGAAATATTTCATAAAGCTTCTTCCTTTCCTTTCTCTTCTCCTCTCCACTTATTTTTAATTTATGTTTAATTGAAGTTAAGATAATAATGCCAGAAATTCGGCACATATATACTCTATGAAGGACATTGAATTTTTCCCCTTATCAAATTTGCTGGAATTAAGATCTTCAGTCCTTGATCATTCTTTGTGGTAGCTCTACTACCAACTTTTTCAGAGCATTCCTACATAAAAGATACATTTTCAAACAGTTGGAGGAAAATGCTTTTTAAAATAATTTATTATTTTTTTTTCTAGAAACAGCAAATGGGAAATAAAATTTTAATACATGTAATTTAGTTATAAAATGCTTTTTACATACATTTTTGTCATTTGATCTTTACAATAATCCTTAAAGGCATACAGTATGGGATTGTTAATACTCTTTTGAAAACTGGGAAAGTGATGTTCCTAGAGATTGAGGTATTTCATAGGAGAAGTGATTTTAACCTTTAGAAATTTACTATCATTCATTCATAAGATTAAATACATGTGAACAGCAATTTATGATGGATGAATCAAGGTGTAGGATTCAAAAATAAAGAGGGTTAGTGCGGAAAATTAATGTTAAAGAAATAAAATTCCCAAGTACCTGCCAGGAGTAAATACTTTTTCAAACTTGAATAATCTTTTTCAATTCCCCCATTGAAACTGAAGGTGTATGGTTGGGCTGGAAGGGGAGTGGTAATCATAATTCTTCTTCTGCGAAAGAATAATACATTATAATATAAACCAGAGACTCCAGAGAAAGACTTAGGCATGCATGTCCCATATCCCTGAAAATGTCAAAGAAAAGCACAAAGAGATAAACATATAAGCAGGTTTCTCAAGACCTTTTTTATACTTGAACTTGATAGTCTTGATAGTAGTATTCATTTAGTCATTTAATTTCTTCATTTAGCCCTCTATGAGCTCCAACTACGATTTGCTCACTGAAAGAACGAAGAGGTGACTACTGAGAAAGAATCTTAGGCACTTGATAGGGATTCTTTTAAGGGCTATGCTGTGTCTACATATCATGCAAATAAAACAAAACCAAAAAATCAAATTAAAAAATACCCAAACATTTGGGAAAATGAAAAAAATTTAAAGTGCTAGGATGTCTTAGTTTATGGAAGAACAAAAATACAGATGTTTTCAAATGTGTGAGCATTTGGAATCCTTTGAATGAAGCATCACAATATTTAACTGTATTTTAAACTTTTTATTTAGATGCTAGTGATCTTAGTGAATTCATTATTAATGTTTATATTACCTTGATCCTTAAATATTTCTTATGTATGATTCATACCTTCTCAGCTAGATTACAGGCTGTCGGTTCCTTTAGAACAAAGGTTTTATCTTCTATGTCTTTTGTATGTTTCATAATGTTTAGCACAGGGAGAGAAATCTCATTGATGGTCTACAAATGTTTGTTATTAAATGTTGAAAGGAACACTGAAAATACTAAGCAGAAGACATGCAGTCCAAGTTTCCTTTTTCATTTTCTATAGAACTTTCTTTTGGTTTGAGTGGGGAGTACCTAGCCTGCCATCCTTCCCACTTCAAAGAAGATGACAGCTGAGCCTGATAAAATAATTTACTGCTGTTTTCTGACTTCTTTAACCAACATGAAAGCTTTGGCTCTGGGAGTTTTTTGCCCTCATCAGTTATACTACCTGGGAATTTCCCCTCCTTGGGACAGGTCTTTAGCCACCCACCAGCTGAAGCAGGACAAGCACACCCATCATTGGGTTGCACTAACCCACTTTAGCTTGGATGCTTGGCAGCTGCCAACCTCTGGCCTGTCACCAAGATGTCTGGGCAAATGATTTTCTTTAGCTCTAATTAAGGATGACTTGATGTCTACTGGGGTACACTTAAGTCTTTGTTGGCCTGCTGTTATTCCTACAAAGCGTGACAAAGCCTAGCAGCTTTATTATGGCTGTATCATCCAAGTGCTAAAGGGAAAAGAAATTCAGGAGAAAAAATCACTACTTTCCTCTACTGAACATGCCCATTTACTTGTTTCTCTATTTTATGGCATTAGTCATAGCTATAAAGTCAGGGTGGTTGTTTTTTTTTCTTCCTATTTTTAATGATAGTAGTTCTTCTTAGCCAGGTAAGCACTAGTGTTGGATATTACTAAAGCCATGAGACAAAAATGTAACATGCTTCTCGATGTTGCTGGCAAATTCCTAATAGTAGAATAGTCATATTCTAAGGAGCTCTCAGGTTCAGGCAAACCTTAACCATTTTACCGTCACAGTATTTCTCATATCTATGCATATTGGCTGATATGACTTTTTTTTCAGCTCATATTTTTTGACCATATCCTTAACTTCTTGAAAATCCCAGGATTTGGAAATCTATTATGTGGAAATAAGAGAGAAGGAAAAACCCCACCCCGAATGAACAGTAAACTATTCATAGAACCACTTTCTGTGGTAGCAAAGAACTGGAAACAAAGTAGATATTGATTGAGGGTTAGATAAGAAAATTGTGGTTTATGAATGTAATGGAATATTATTGTGCTTTAAGAAATTAGAAATATGAGGAATTCAGAGAAACATGGCCATTTTAATAGGGAGCTTCTACTTTCTTCATGAGTGTTGGATTTCTCAGGAGCTTCCTTAGGCTGAATCCCATTCTTGCCAATATTATTTATTCATCTCTATGATTTATTAGACACACACACCTATGACCTGAAGGTCTCTGGGTGTGGGGATGCTAACAGAAACTGAGTAATTAAAAGTTCAATCAAACCTGGCAGGTAGGTGGAACATCAGACACAGGCCCTGCCAAGGAAACAGGAAGGCAAGGACTCTATTAAGAAATAGTAAGAATCCCAACCTTTTTTAAGGGACAACCTAATATCTGTTATTAGCTGGGATTTTCCTCCCTCCCCTTTCCAAGTACCCAGGGGACATGTTAATTACTTTACATTAAAGGGGATTAAAATTTTATTTTAGTTTGTGAATCCAAAGATGCTCACATGATATAACTAGCAATATCTCAAATCTATACAATTGGGGCTAGGAGTCACCAAGGCAGGGAATGTCCCCTCGTTGGAAGGCACGATTGCTGCCATTTGCAGTTCCTGTTTCTTGGCCAGGCTGCTGGTAATGTCAATGCTTCAGGTAGCCTTTTACTTCAATGATGCAAGCAAACTCATTTCCATCATCCTTGCTTCTATGTCTTCCTTTGCTATTACTTATTGCTCAGTGTGGCTATAAAAGGTGACTTCATCATGGTATTATCTTCTCCTAAAGATATGCTTCCGTTATATTCTCCTGCAGGGCCCATAACACTCACATTTTCACCCAGATTCCCATCAACCAACATGATGGTACTACCTCACTTTACCTTCTCTGTCTGTCTCAGAGTATGAGAACAATTAGGGGGAAAAAAGAGTATTATAGTATTGTAGTAACTTTCTTCTGACTTCTCTGTATCAATCAAGCTGCTTGGGTAATAGACCCAAATCACCAAGGGAAATGATAGTCACCTAGAGGACTGATGATCATTTAAGTACCTTCAAGCCCTTAATTCTAGGTATTACCTGATAAGAAGAATATAAAATGAACATTATAAATCTTGTATCTATATGTCTTTGTATCGATCTATTTATCCAACAAATACTGGATTGATGAGTAAGGACAAACTCAAGTAGTTGACTATATTTAGATACATCCAGAATATCAGACCAGATCATGCTTCACATCTCATCAAGACCGCTTTCACCACCATATTGCTAACTACTCTGACACTGCTTTTTCCTTTTTAATCATGTGTTTTTTTAAAACAAATCTAGGAGCCAATGAAATGATTCAAGTTTAAAACCCTTCACCTTAGAAACAGGAATAATATGGAGAGACATGACTAAAGGAAAAGAGAGACAAGGCTCATAGATCAGTTTTTTAATTTGAAAGTGCATTTAGGTATTAAGTTCTTTCCCCTTATTTAATAAATGAGGAAACTTTTTCCAGGGACACACAAGTTGTAAATATCTGAAGTAAGATTCAAATCCAGGTTTGCCTGACTCATAAATTCAGTACCTGAAGAATCCACAAACCAGTCAGGCATACATTTACAGAGTAAATCTGCATTAACAAACCATTCAGTAAGCAAATTCATGAACTGGCTTAGCCTCTGAATAATCAAGAAAATATTGAAGTACTTCGCTAATGTGTATTTTCTCCACTTGATCAAATTAAACTTCACCTATGTCTCCTCATCCTGTGTGATTTTTGTCCATTTCTTTTCATAAATCCTCATGAGAGGATCTCCTCAAAATTTCTTGGAAGGTCTTTAACATTTTGGACATATCAGTGCAGTACTGCTCATTTGTTAACTATCAAAATTGCTATATGAATTCCCTACACCATTTTTGATTGTGCTTTGTCTTAATAATGTTTTCTATATCATGTTCTATATGCAAACAACCATTGTCACATATCTTTGCTCTTTGGGTCACTCACAACTTGGGGTCTTCAGAATTTTCTATGATATAAAGAACAACATAGACATATGCTATAAACCAGGTAAAAAATAAGGAAAGAAGACTCCTTCTTAAACTCTTTCTTCAAAACAAATGTGGCTTGTACTACCAAAACAAGGGGAGATAAAGCTGAGAAAACTACAAATCAACATTATTGATTAATATTGATGCAAAGTTTTAAATAAATATTAGAAAAGAACCTATATTAATTTGAAACATTATTCACCCTAATCAGGTTGGATTTATGCTAGTAATATAAAATTGACTTAACATAAGAAAAAGAATAAATACAATTATGTTAATAATAAAATAATAAAACTACTGGTCATTCCAATAGAAACAATCTTCAAAAATGTATCATTCAATTATGTTGAAAATGCCAAAATTATATTACTAAAATAAGACCTTTCTTTAATATAACAAAGGAAATCTGTCTAAAATCAAAAGCTAACATTTTTCATGACAGAGAAACATTGGAAACTTTTCCAGTAATAGAAAGCTAAAATCAGGACCCCTATTGTCTCCACTAATATTTAACATAGTATCACAAATGCTAAATGAAGAATAAGACAAAATAATTTGAATTAATAATTACAAGCAGTTACAGGGGGCAAATTGTTTCTATATGTAGATGGTATGATGATCTCCTGAGAGAAAGCAAGAGAATAAGTAAAGATAGCTTAAGTATAATAGTCAACTAGCAAAATGTAAAATAAATCTGCCAAATTATCAAAACCCAGGAGAAAGAATTCCATTTGTGAAAACAACTAAATGCATTCATTATCGGAGAACTAACCTACCAAAATACCTAAAGGACTTCTAGAACTATAACTATAAACAATTTTTACAGAAATAAAATGACAAATATTAAGGAAGATATTCAATATTCATGGCTGAGGTAGATGAAAATAGAAAAAAATTACTCTATCACTTTAGTGTTATAGCAATCAAATTTAAAAATATTTTATAGAATTTGACAGAATAGCAACAAAGCAGATAAAATGATTAGACAGAATGGAAAAAATATAGTAACAAGGTCAAGGATACCAAGAAACAGAAACAAAAACAAAAACAAAAGCAGAAAGTGTTTCAGTGTAAACAGATTTCAAATTAGACTACAAAGTAGTGATCATTAAAATTACCAGCAACTGGACAAAAAATATGAAAACTTACAGTGGAAAATACCAGATAAATAAAACCTTGAAGCAAACATGTACAGTACTTTAGATTTCAATGAACACAAGAATATAAAAGTAAATGCTCTTGGGACAGACTTACTAGGCTATGTAGCACAGTGGAATGAAAGTTCATTCTGGAGCAAAAGGGTCTGGGTTTTAATCCTTATTTTTATTACTTACTATATGACCTTGTGCAAATCTTTTAATCTTTTGGACCAAGTTTCCTCCTTTGCAAAATGTAAAGGTTGGGCTAGATATCATCTAATGCTTCTTCCAGTTCTAAATCCATGAAAACATGTCAAGGTTCTTTAAATTATAACAGTTAGCTGAGATTCAGGGAGAAGGGAAAAAAATAAAACTCTCCATTTTATAATCACAATTTATTTTCTCGTCAAATTAAGGAAGTTGGTAGTTGGTATCACCTTCCCTTTCTATATTTGTCTCCCACCATCTGGTGCTGCAACTACCCCAGGCACTCTGTCCTCATGTCCTGCATGCATATCTCATGCAACTCTGTTCTCTTCTCTATTAATGCCTCAGGCTTTGAAAATTAGCTCACTTTTCCTCTTAATTCCCCCATTTTACAAGCCCTTAAAATCTTTTGTTCCAGCAAGGAAATTGATTTTTAGCAAGGTATTTGGGGGAAAGTATTAGATTATATGAATTCACATTAATTTATGAATGAATAACAGCCCCATCTTATAATGATTTTAACAGAATATAAGAACTGCGAACTGAAAAAGCTTTGAAATGATTCATTCAAGTCAATCATCTCATGTTTAACTGTGTACTAGGCATGAGTTCTACAAAAGCTGGTTTTATTCCTTTATTGAACATGACAACTTTGTTTTTGGTTTACACTTTCATAAAAGTATCATCATCTAGATGTTTGCAGAGAAAGCAAGAACTAGAATTAATGTTAATCAACCACCCACAGGCAGATGTTTTATCTGAACTACTACATTTTTTGATCTATGGCATGCAATTTCTTGACTAGTATTGATGTTTCGATACATATATAAGTATGTGATAAAAATAGATGTTTCCTATTTAACACATACACATAATTTAATGGCAAATGCAAAACTGTGTGATATATGTATGCATATAAATATATATATACATATCCACACACATATGTCCATATATAAAAATGTATATAGGAGGTGATTGTTGTGAATGGACAGATGGCTGGACTGGTGGATGACTGGATAGGGTGGATACCCCCTAGGGTACCCTGGCAAGTTCAAAGGTGTGTCATAGATTAAGAAAGGTCAGGAAATCCTGCATAAAAACAGATTTTTCTGAAAGGATTTGTGAGAGAAAAGGAGTAGTTTAAAATATTTTTCAGGATATACATTTCAACTGTGTCTTTCTTTCCTTAAAAGTGAGTATGTGTGTGCACATGTGTGAATATTTGTATTTATGTATTTGTGCACATAGATCTTATGAGTGAAGCATGAGCTGTCCAACCTTAGGGGCTATTTATGTAGTCTCTTACATAAAAAGAGTCCCTGGCATTTTGCCTGCATTGAGGAGAGCAAAACTGAGTTTGGGGAGAACAGTTTTTGAAAAGAGGATGAAAATCAAAGCTGGTCAAAATACCATTTTAAAAAGTAGAATCTTCTATTTTTAGATTCATGTAGGTGGGTTCATGTGTTGCAAATAGACACTTATGTTCAATGTAATTCATTTAATGTGCAAGGAAGTTACTAATTTCATGAAGAAATAAAGATCCTCAGAACACATAATTTCTCTAAACTCCACCCTGGTCTTAGCCTAAGGGAATTACTAACTTCTTTGGTGAGAAGATAATTTTATTTTAATTCTCATGCAATAACTGAATAACTTCTATACAAATGCCAGCTATCAATCTTTATGAGTGAATTATTGTCCTCACTATTAGGGTGTGGCAGAGCAAAGGATGTCATACTTTAGAAGCTATAAAGCGTCTTGCATATAATTTTCTTCCAAAGCCATAATAAACATAAAAATCCTATTTTTTTGTGACTCAAGCAAACAATGTGTTTAAAGAACAGTGATAGATTATAACAATCCATATAGATTATTCTTTTCTCAAAAAGAAAGGGAAATTTTTAAAAAATTACTCTTTTCTTTTCAGAAAAGTACCAAAGGACTCATTTCTATTGGTGCTTTGGTCTTTTTTTTTTTCTTTCTCCCCCACGTCACCCCCAAACTAGTTCCTTTTCCCTCTTCTTTTAAATAGAGATCCTGGAAATCCATCACTCATACAAAACTGATCTTCAGTATCATGTTTTTTTTTTAAACTCTACTTAGAGTATAACAAATTATTAGCATCAGTAAACTTAAATTGTCTCTCAGAATCATTTAAAGATATCTCTGTTGTCTTGTCTCTGTTTCAGAAATGTGCTGATTTTACTCATTTAAACATACAATGTGGTACTGAATACTCAGCTCTGAAACATCAATGTCAGGAAACAGATTGTGCTCAGAGTTAAAGAGCAGTGTCTTTCTTTATGAGGTTGATTGACATTAATCCCTGGAGTTAATGTTTATCTCTGTGGGCATCCTGGAGATATTTTCAGCAGTTGTAAACTGAAGAGATAAGTTTCATTGATCAATAAGGAAGCTAAGCCGGCCTTGAAAGCAATAATTCCCAACCTATTGGAACTGGGACAGCCTCTGGCTGGATTCAGCGACATCTTCTCTCCCCTTCCTCTTCAAGCAATGTTATGTGGTGTGTATTTGTTTGTGAAACATTAGTGAATTGATTTTACTTGGAAGACTCTCATGATGTCCCTTGAGGTAAATGGAAATAATGTGCTTGCTTGTGGCTAAAACAGGGTCAAATGGTATGGCTGCCAATGGTCCATCATCCTCTCTTCTTTTTATTTATAAATTATTTTTGGAAAAAGGCATTCTAATGCTTTTAAGTGCATGATACTTTCCTAAGACACCCACCCCTAAAATTCAAATCATTTGACCATTACCCTGATTTGAGGATTAGCTTCTGAACTTAGTTTCCATGAAAGAGTTTTCCTTTTAGATCCTATTTAAACAATAATATTTCAAATGAAATACTGTTAAGTGCTCCTTTGATAGAGAGAAAAAAAATCAGTCTTTTCAAGAATTTTTTCCCTGGAAAAATGACACAATATCATTATGCAAGGCCTATCTGCCTCAATTTCTATATATTTTTTCTAGTAATTCCTACTTTAATTCAATAAACATTTATTAAATTCCTACTATTTGAAAGGTGAGAAAAGTACTTTGCAAATAAGAAGGCATGATAGAAAGACCATTTGATATTATTATTATTATTATATTTTAATCTAATGCATGATTTGTGAATTGACTAGAAATAAAAGAGCAACCTTTCTCAGTCCTTATTAATATTGTGCTATCCCTGCAATCTGAGCTACTCCTAATAGGAATTAGAATGCCCGACACTATATGTGGACCAAAAAAAAAAAAAAAAACAAACTAATAACATAAATTGTCAAAACAAGAAGCTAGTCTATTTGTGATTTTTGGATATTTTTTAAGTCTAGAAGCTCATATTGTAAAAATTTACTCAACTGCTTGAATGTCTCTGTACAGAAAAGTAGGAGATGGAGGAATAGCAAATATACTCTCAAATGGGATCAAATATACTCTCAAATGTGATTAAAAATAACTTTAATTAAACACAAAACAAAACATCAACTTTCAGTTGAAGGGCTTTCTCCCCTTTTGAGAAATTGGATGCCCTGTGATATAAAAAAGCAGCTAATAGGAAAAGTAAATTTGTTCATTATTGTAAAGAAAGATAATTGGTGATGTTTGCCTCTACACATTTTTTTCTATTAATCATTTGCTAATTTCAGCAAATTTTGGATTATTTTCTATTAATCTGTGATAGAAAGAAGGAGTTTTCTACTTGTCTTTTGGAAAATGAGGGTTTATAATATTTTCTCCTCTATTCCTTTTTTCTAAACTATGTCAGTGTTTTTGTAGACATCATGGTTGCTTTGTTTTCCTCATTTTTGATATTTAGTTAATATTCACATGAATAGATTAAGAAAGCATGTGCTTTTTTGTTAAAAGCAATGCAAAGTTGCTAAAGAAAGCTACAATCTCAAGAAATGTGTCCTCAAGTTGTGGACTGCTTGTAGGTCTCATGAATGAGGGTAGTCAAAGATACAATTATGGTCAATGAAATCAGTGGGACATTTATTGTTGAGGCTAAAGGGAAAATTTGGTTGGTTTCATATTGAGCAGTTGTGTATGAAAAAGGAATATTTTTCTCTACCAAATGGAAGCATCCTTTATCTCTTTAAATCTTTAATTAGCTCCATGTGGCTTTTAAACAATCTGCCAATTAAAATAATTCTTTATCAGGGTACTGCTACTGACTAATATTTGCTAATTGTTTAGTATTGGACAAATGACTTAAACTCTCTAAGTTTCATTGCTTCATCTGTAAGATGGGAGTTGGATTAGTTCAACTCCAAAGTAGTTTTAATCTCCATCACAGAAATGGAATATGTGAAGAGGAAGAGACATTTATGATTATCCTGTCCAATTGCCTACATTTTATAAGTAAGGAGAGTGAGAACTGTAAAAGTTAATAGACTTGACCAAAGTCACACAGTTAATAAATGAAGTAGCTATGATTTTTGTTGAGGGCTTACTGCTGATCCATTACCCTTTCTACTTAATACACTAGTTCCTATACAACTATTTTTTCATTTCTAAGTCGGGATTAATAATAACAACTGGTGTTTCTATCTTTTAAGTTTTACAAAATATATGCTCTCTCATTTGGTTCTTGAAACAGCTTTGGAAGATAAATGTTATCATGATGCCTATTTTAAAGCTAAGATGCAGCTATTTTCATTGAAAAAGACCTTAATTTTAGGAAACATTGAAGGCAAAAAGAGAAGAGAATAGCAGAAGATGAAATGGTTACAGAGAATCATGGAAGCAAAGAACATGGATTTGGATAGACATTGGGAGATAGTGGAGGATAGAAGGGCCTGGCAGCTCTGGTCCTTGGGGTAGTGGAGAGTCAGGTAGGACTGAACAAAAACAGTAACAGCAGCAGCAGCAGCAGCAACAATACCACTACCACACAGCTAATAAGTGTCTGAGCCAGGATCTGAATTTAGTTATCCCTCTTTCCAAGTCCAGCACTCTATTCATTGTACCAGTTAGTTGCATTGAATAGGATTTTTGTAAAGAAAATAATTTTGGGGGCAGCTAGGTGGCGCAGTGGTTAGAGCACCAGCCCTGAAGTCAGGAGGACCTGAGTTCAAATCTGGTCTCAGACACTTAACATTCCCTAGCTGTGTGACCCTGGGCAAGTCACTTAACCCCAATTGCCTCAGCAAAAAGAAAAAAAAAAAAAAGAAAATAATTTTGTAGCTAAAAGTTCACTAGCATTGTAAGTCATTGTTATAATTAATAATGTTTTTTGGGGGCTTTGATGAATTTTTAATCAAGTTTAAGCATCTGCTACAAAGGTATATCATTTCATTTTTAATTCTATTTGAGTTTGCAAATGCTGAAAACATATAAATTCTTTCTTTAATCTTATCCTTTCAGCATTTGAGTCTCATTCTAGGATTTAAAGAAAGAATCTTCCCCAAAAAAGATCTGATTGCTAATGAGGAACAAATAATCCATCCTCCCTGATGTGTGTCCTCTGCTTTTCTATTCACATCCTTATCAATAGGTTATCATTGATGTCCTGCTTGGGATTTGTTAGCTTGCTCCCTGAAACCTTCTAAAACTTCTGTCTCATAAATACAACCTGTACAAGCTTCCTTTTTTCAAGATCTCATTTTCTTTAGTGCTTTATGGTGAAAGGCTAGTTTTAAGGCCATAACTTAGAAATCGTTTCTTCTTAATAAATCATTGTGTCTTGACATTTGACCCTCCAACCATTCATCATAACTGGTTCCTTCTTTCCTCCTCCAATTGAGTTTCCCCCCAGACATGTTCCCCTGTACTCAGAGCTTCCGGATTAAAGGTAACTTAGTTGGTGAATATGAGTTTTTAGGTAAACCTCTTCATAACATTGATATTGGGTGACAAGACAAACCCCATAATATTAGAGAGCCATGTTAAAATTTGGCTGTTATGAGATTTTTATGTTTTGGGAAATATAATCTAATCACATTATAGCTGAATCCATGGAATAATGAGGCATGTTATTTCAGGCTTCTACTGCAATTTTATTTGTAATGAGTTTGTGAGCTAAAGTTTCTTACCTAAAGCATAGTCCAAATCATGTCCTCTTTTCTCCTTAGGGTGCACCTGAATTTAGTATGTAATTTATTTTTTTAATAGTCTTCTCATGGGAAGGAAAATAACCCAATCATTTCCCCTCATTTTCAAAATCCAACCAGAGTTATTAGTTTTGACTTAATGAAGAAAATAGTTGATGGGAATGACACAGGTTTAGAAACACCAAAGAAAGAGTTGGGGACCATGAAAAAAAGAAGTGGCAGGGATCAAATATATGCAACTAAGCACTTTTCATATTTTGCATAAAACAGTTTGATGCCATTTTTTTAAAAAAAAGTAATATTTCAGACATCCTAAGCATAATGCTTAAACCACAGATTCTGTAAAAAATGAACTGCATAAGCTATTAGCAGCTGTACGCGTCATAAACACCTTAGGCAAGAAAATCAGATAGGAATACCAAACGCAGCTCAGGCCCATCAGTCTGCACAGAACTCTACTTCTGCAATTTCATAAGATAAATGCCTGTGCTGTTTTAAGATGATGAAACTACAACTGGGACGAATCTTCGTATTTTTCACCAGTGATTTAATAAAGGCTAGCTCAGTATAAATATTGAAAGGCCACTCTCAAAGCCTTTTGAGTTGAGAGCTGAAATGCATTGGAACCTTTTCTTGTAAATTGATTGTACCCAAAGTTCCGATTTGTCCATGCATGGAAGAAAGACATTTACTAAGTCATGGACTCTAAACATTCCATATAACACAGTGAGCTTTTTTTTTTTTTTTTAAACACGGTGTGGGAGAAGGAAGATCCTCTGAATAGCCCCGAGAACATGAAACACAAAGTTGCTGGCTTTACTCTTCCTCAGATTGGTCAGTAACTGCAGATCTCCTAGTTTCGGAGAGGAAAAACTAGGAAATTAGTGTTGTGAACTAATTAGTTGTTGTCTCCTGATCTTTATCCCTCATCAAAATGCCTTTAGTTATATGGTAGTGAAATCTATCTTTAGGTTTATTTTTTCCTTTAAAGGTACAGCATATACACATACACACATACTTATTACATACATATTTACCTCAGGCACATCTCTATCTTTAGCTCTATCTCTGCCTCTACCTCTTTGGCTATTTCTATATTTCTCCAGTGTATGTATCTATGTCTATATCCACATGCATACAGACATATGTATACATATGTGTATTTGTGTATGTATCTATATTTGTTATATCTAGGTTTAGATCTATTTGTATATCTCTTGCCCTCTCCCCTCAATCTTTACATAATTATGAGAGATGAGGCTGTCTGTCATTTTGGAGAATGTCCATCAAGGGACGTCATCTGAGACTCCCAATGAAGAACCTTCCTCCACCTTCCACTCCTCCTTTAAGACTCAAAGGAAGAAAACATTGTTTTAGTTCTATTTCTTTTGGGTTCAGTCTAGTGACCCTGGGTCAGT
Source organism: Myrmecobius fasciatus (assembly GCA_023553655.1). Classification (NCBI taxonomy): domain Eukaryota; kingdom Metazoa; phylum Chordata; class Mammalia; order Dasyuromorphia; family Myrmecobiidae; genus Myrmecobius; species Myrmecobius fasciatus. The sequence goes on from JAJPUD010003492.1 coordinate 226,007, forward strand.
GCCCTGGCTCCCTTTGGTAAACAAACTAAAGAAATCTTTCCAAGATTACTAGCCCTGTGTGGGATGTTTTGTGAGCATGCTCCTGGGTACATATGTGGATAGGGATGTGGGTTGTACATTTTTGTCAGTTGTCATAAATGGCTGATAGGGACCAATTAACAAATGATAAAAGAGGGGGAGATTTATACATTTTTATAGGAGGAGGGGAGCACAATTAAAAAGAAGCCTGCTAGTCACTCTCACTCTGGTAGGTCCCCTATTCTGACTCTCCGGTACCTCAGCCTCCAGCCCCTTAGTTTTACCATTCCCCCTTCCACAAGCTCTTCTGACTTGAACGATTTCCTTCTTACCCTCATTCACAGGTCACCCTCCTTTCAGTAGGCAGTTTCCCTCCCCAGAGCAAGGCTGCTCATTTCCTCAGTGGATTAACTGTGCCGGGGCTGAAACAGAAGCTTGTGCCCCCTCCATTCTTTACACAACCTGGTGTTAAAGGCTGACCTTTCACCCCCAGAGATTCTGGGGATTAAGGCTGCTTTTAAGTCCCGCTCCAGTTACTAATCCACCACTTTCACTTGATGTTAAATAAGCACTTCCTGACTTACCCTTTAAATCCTGTAAACATAATAAACCAGAGTTTAACCTTTACCTTTGGATTTCCCCACTATCTCTTGCACTATCAAATAAACTGTGGAAGGGACTGGGAAGAAAAAGCCAATAAGTGATATCCTGGCTTTTTTTTTTCTCCCTGCCATGGGACATGTAACAAAACATTACAATATTTAATATATTCAGGTTAAATAGCTGTGACTGGGTGCCAAGAGCCTTCAGACTGGTCAAATAAGGGGCATTTTAAAAGTACATATGTTTTTCTTGAGACAATGAAACAGATGGGCTTGGGTCCCCCCTTCTTGTTTTTTTATATAATTGGAATGATTAAAAAGAAGGATATATTTATGCAGTTTGAAGGAATCAAAATATTTCATTCTCACATCTCAAGCTGGAACCCCTGGTTGTACCAACCCATGTGTCCCTTTAAGATTTTGCTTTTGTAATTAGGATAATCATTGGGGTAATATGAACATGTTTGTAGACAGAAGAAAAAGATTTAGATAACCTTTTTTCTATGTGCTAAAAGTAGAGATCAAGGCATAAAACCTTCCCTCTGAATCTTTTGCTGCTTCACAAGATTACATGTTTCTTTCTCAGACTTCCCTTCTTAGAATTTGACTAACAAGGGTTTATATAAACTATGTCTTATCTGTTGTCCCTCCTGTTATGACAGCTTGTCACAATGCCTTGACTAAAACTTTTGCATGGTAGGGGATAAGGAGCAGTCATCAGCTTTGTTATGTTTGGCATTCCAGAATGAGCCTGAGATAAAAATTTAATTCAGTCTCCAAGGCTCCCAGAGTATGAACTTCTATAACTAAGAAAAACAGGCACCAAGCAGGTTAACCAGAGAGGTAAGTATCTAGGATACATAGAGTTCTGGATTTGTAGTCAAGAAGACTTGAATTCAATCCTACCTCTGACATGTATAAATTGTCTGGTCTTGGACAAGTTACTGAACTTTTCGGTCTCAATTTCTTCCTCTGTAAAATGGGAATAATAACAGCAACCACTTTACAAGGAGACTGAGGACCAAATGAGACAAAATACACAATGTATAAAATAAATATTAGTTGTTATTATCTGAGGGAGTCTCATCATGTTAATTGTCCCTCTTATTCTCATTTTTTCCTCATGAAAACCCAAAGATGTACTTTGATAAGAGATTGTTGTCACAAGGGAGTCAATGTAGCATAGAGAACCTGGATATTCATGCCAGTTTTTCCTTTTATTACTTTGTGACTGTAGGCAGGTCATTTAAATCTCTCTGAGATTCAACTTCCTCATCTTCAAAATTTATTTAACAAATAACTGTTAGCCATCTTCTATGAGAACAACAAAATACTAAGTTGTAGGGAAAGATGAAAAATTTAAATAAATCAGTGAAGCCTTCATTATTTCAATTGGTCAGTCAGTCAATGAACATTTATCAAGTGTTAGGCACTCTATAAAGTGCTAGGTCAAAAAAAGATAGCTCCTACCCTCGATGTTCTCAGAATTTAAATAGTGAGGATCTTATGTACTCTATCTACTCCCATTGAATCAAAATTTATTAAAATAATAACAACAATCACAACAATCACAAAACAACTATATATTCAAGGGCTTTGAGAAATTAAGTGAATTGGCTAGAGTCACATTGCCAGTATCAAAGATAGGATTAGACTAGTTCTTTCCATCTTTAAGGCCCACTCTTCACCATACATACTGCTTCTCATGTGATTGACAGAACTTAGAAGAAAAAAAGTGATTGCTTGTGACAATCTTTTGGTCTGAGTGGTGGTTTTAATAAGCCCAAACCCTGAAGGTGGTAGACTCAAAAATATCCCATGTGGTATGCTATCTTTCCTCTTCAAATGGAACTTGTTCCCTCTTTCTGCATAACCCTCGCACAGTGTCATTTTCTGAAATTTTCTATTCCTTGAGCTTATATTCTCTATTTAGTTCAACTGGGCTTCTTTCCAGCTAAAACTTAGCATCTTGCTTCTTGTGACATTAGATACGGGAAAGAATGATGTTCTGTCCCCTTCCTTTAAAACTCATGACCTTCTACTGCCTCATTGAGCTAAGACAATTACAGCCAAGCATCTGTGATCCATGAGGAGGAATGATTGAGGGTCTGGCACAGCTGAGTGTGCCATTTGAGTCTTGCCTCTGAAGGACCATTATTGACCCTTTTCCTTCTGTGGCCCACAGAACATTCTATCAGAAACTCTAATGACTCACCCAAATGACAGAGGTATTGTTTTACCTATACTCTAACTCTTCTTATTACCTCTTTTCCTTGTGCTCCTGCCTTTAGGTTTTTTATTTTAAACCCCAAACTTCCCCTTGTATATCAACAAATGTTGAAATAAAATATTTTATTGCTTTATCCATGACTGGTCTGCTGTATTTTTATAAGGACTTACCTTCCCCAATCCTCTTCTCATTCGTTCTCCCCCAACTCCCACTATTGCTTTTAAGTATTTGGGACAGTAAACATGAATGAGAAGACTAGCATCATGTCCTTACATTGTCCATGTTCCCCAAGTTAAGGGCCATATACCTCCTACTAGTTCTGAGACCAGTTCACATAAGTAAACAATAGAAACAAAGAATTCTGGATTAACAACTTAAGTGGCTCAGCTCCTTCTCCTATTCTGACTTTGTACCCTGGTTAGTTACTATTCACTGAAGCAAAAACTTCTTCTTGTGCCCCAGTGCCAGGACTTGGGCACTTGCATTAAATTAATCTGCTATGCCTAAATGCCTATATCTATTCCTAATCAGTGCCCAACTTCCTTTGGGACTGGGCTGCTTCTCTTCCTTTCATAGGTAGATAGTTTCAGTGCTGGGAGGGATTTTAAAAGTCATTTTGTCCATCACACTTACTTTACAGAAGAAGAAACTGGGGTCTAGTAGAGCCAAATTATTTGCCCAAGATCACTGAGGTTGTAAGAATAAGAGAAAGAATTGGAACATAGATTTTTTTTACTCCAAAAGCAATATTTCCACTGTACCATACTGACTCCAAGGAAATGCCTCATATCTGTTTCTACATATTTCTGATGAAAACCATCTGCCTGCTGAAACAGCTACTTGCTGTCCCTGCCAGGCCCACCTGATGGATACCTGACCCATCACCTGTCCTGTTCTGAATAGCTTTGACAGTATTTGGAATTTAGCCATCCTTAACCCTGATTTAATTTTAGCTTTGGCAAAATAGGGGGAAGAATTACAAATCTGAAACATTTTAAAAAGACCTTTCATGGGGCTAATGAAATGATTTATGTGAAAAAAATTAAAAAAAAACATAAAGTCCTATAGAAATATGAAGTACTTAGTATTAACTCTAAACCAATTACATTACAAATTGAATGCAGACAGTCCCTACAAATAAGGTAGCATTAAATCATACATGTTAAATCATCATTATACATCAATCTGGAGATCCCAAGTCTGAGACCTAAGGATTCCTCAGCTGTTTACATCTTCTCAAAGTACACCATGCTGCATTTTCCCCTCTTTTTTTGAAAAAACGTGCAATTTGATTAATATCTTCATAACTAGAAACAAAAAAGTTTAGCATAGTATTGTACTATACCAAAAATAGTATTATATATAAGTTCAATAAACTTAAAAATGCAATTTGAACATGAAATCATTGTTCTAATGCAACATGTTGATTTTACATATGAGGAAACTAAGGCTTGGAGATGTAAAATGAGCAGCTCAGAGTTACTAGTTTCTATTGGCACTCAATTAGATTCATTAGACTGGAAACTTTTTGAAATGGGGACTATCTTTTTTTTGTATCTACAGCTCAAAGTATAGTACTTAGTACATAATAGGTCCTAGATAAATGTTTATTGACTGATCAGCAGACACTTATTACACACCAAATTATGTTCAAGATACTATGCTAGGCACTGGGGATACAAAGATGGAAAATAATATAGATCTTTTACTCAAAAAGCTTATGTATAATAGGGGCATAGTGATACATGCACAAGTAAATATCAAGGTAAAATATAAAGTAAATGAGAGATTGAGTCAAACATTTAAGAAAAGTGATTCAGAAAAGGCTTTAGAGATAGGACCTGAGGTGAGCCTTGAAAAAAGAGGAGAATTTTAATAGGTAAAGAGAATGGATGCATTCCAGGCATAAGGGACAGACTTTACAGATGTAATTCATGGAGATGGGAGAATGCAGGATGAGATAAAGAAATAGCTAATTGTATCATTTAAATGGCATGAGATTGTGGGCTAAGGAATAGAATGAAGTAACATTGGAAGGCTAGGCTGGTTAGGCACACAGTAATGGCAGAATATCTCTTGATTCCTAGTCCATAGTTTATTTTTTTACATCATGTCATCTCTTTTTACATCATTCTGAATACACCCAATGGCTTTCTCACTGAAATGAATAGTGTTTTCTTTAAGCCCTGAAAAGGACTTTAGAGACCATCAAGTCATTTATAAGTAGTTTAACAAATTGAGACTGAGAGAGATTAAGTGATTTAGGGTCACACAGCTAGCAAGTGTTTAGGGAAGGATTTGAACACAGGTCTACTATACCATGTTGCCTTTCCTGGTCACTGGAATGATCTCCTCTGAGTCCAAAGGACTCAGGAATGGACTTAATAGCAGCTAAAATAATTGATCAAGTTCATTCATTTAATTAAGTTTTTATTGAACATTTGGGAATGAGGGCATTTTATGAGAACATCTGGAAGTGACCTGAGATTATCTAGTTTAACCTACTAATTTTATAGCTAAGAAAACTCAGGCTGAGAAAAGATTAAAATGGCAAATATTAGAGGAACTGAGGGAAGATAGATGCACTAATAAGATGTGCATTCATTTAGCTGTACTGGAAGGCAATCTTGGAATTATTCAATAAAAGTTATTGAATTGCTTATATCCTTTGATCCAGTGATACCTCTACTAGGCACAAATCCTGAGGAACTCAAAAGACAGAGGGAAAATTTCCAGATTATAAAAATGTCTATAGCATTTATTTTTGTGGTAATAAAGAACTGGAGACAAAGTGAAAAATATATATATATAATGGAAAGTTCTATGGAGGTGAGGCAATAGATTCTTTAGGAAATGTTAGCCTTTTTTTGAAAAAAGGAGTATGTAAAAAGGGACTATCTCCATTAAAAACAACAACAAATAAAAAAAATAGACCTTGAAAAGCTAAGTTAATAGCAGAATCAAGATTTGAATCCAGTTTTTCTGACTCCATACCTAGGTCTTTTCTCACTAAATCATATTATGTAACAAATTTTGTGCCATATAATAAAGAAGACTTTTCTTCACATTTGACATCTCATTTGACTTTCATAATAAGTTTGTGAGGTAGACCCTTGAAATAATTATTAATTGCTTCTTTGCAGATGAGATAATTAAAACTCAAAGAAATTCAATGACTTAGATATGGTCATACAGCTTGATCATTTGGGGTCTATAAGATATAAATATATACTATATATGTATGTATATAATGTATATATACATATCTATTAAATAAAATTCAAATCAGTAAATGTATTAGGCCCACAATATTTAAGACTAGATATTAACTAAGATGACAGAGTAGGAGATACTATAACTCAATTTTCTCCCACAAAGATCTACTCTAATGAAGATCTAGAAAGATAATTAAACCAAGTTCTGGTTAGGAAATTGAAAGAAAAACCAATCCTTGTTCACACAGAAAGTCAGACAGAGTGATCTAGGAACACTGGTAAAAGGAGCTAGCCAGGAAGGTACCTTGTAGAACCTTTCAGAGGCAGGGCTGAATTGGTATTTGTGGCTGCTCCCTAAAATGAGAAGGAATTGAGGATCTATCTGGGATGAGATTGATATTGTGTAGGAAACAGGAAAAGGGGCCAATTTTTAACTTTCACCCCTGCTCTAAAACAAATGGACTGGTGGTATGAATGGATAGATGGATGGAAGCAAGCATTTAACTTCTTACCATGTGCCAATGACTGAGCTAAGTTTTATAAATGTTTTTGAATTTAATACTTATCTCTAGGAGATAGGTGTTATTATTATCATCCCCATTTTTCAGTTTAGGAAATAGAACTAAATTGACTTGCCCTGGGTTATCCAGCTAATAAATTTCCTACATCATATGGGAATTTAGGTCTTCCTGATTCCAGTGCCAGCTCTCTAGCTGCTATACCACCTATTTGGTGGGGTAGGGAAAGGAGTAGTCAAGAGTTTAAAGATCTATACTGGATAAGGAGTAAGGACAGAAATTAATAGCTTCTGGGCTCTGATCCCAGAAAAGGATTGTGGGTTCAATCCCCAGTGATATATGAAGTCTATTGAATAACCAGGGCAGGTATCTCAGTTCAAGGAGAAAACTTTAATTCTGTCCCTCTGAACTTTCTGAGTCTGATAACTAAAGGGGACTAGAGTCAGAAGCAATCTGATGGAACTTCAATGAGGGCTAAATCCACAATTCTGTCCCCTAGACTTAAACCATAGTAAGACTTTCAAGGCTAGTCTAAGAGGCAGCAATCAGGCTTTACTCAAGATCATTAAAGATATACTGAGACTTTGACTTAAGCCATCCATGGAATCCTTAAAAGATAATCAGTATTTAGGAGAAGGACCTAAGAGAATTCAAAACAGGACCACTTAGGGTCTAAACATTCCCTAGAAAAATGCACAGAACTTGATCCTAACATAAGTTTTCAGTTTGAGAAATAAAACTGGAAAAAAAAAAAACCTCACCATAAACATAGTATTGTTGTTGTTGAATTCCACCCCTCCTTCCTGAAGAGGACCAATGGCATTGTAAAGATGATTGTTAGGGTTGGGGATTTTGGGGACCCTGGTGAAAGAAGTTTGTCCTTGAATTGAGGATCAAAGGGTGTGGTTTGTGATTCCCTTGAGAAACAAGAGACCCAGAGATTTGAAGAAGCAAAAGATATGGGCTTATAACAAAGAATGATTTACCTAACAAAACTGAATATAATCTGACATGGAGAAAATAAACCTTTAATGAAAAAAAAAAACTCAATTTCTAGGAATTCTGGATGAAAAGAATAGAACATAGAGAGAAAAAAAGGAAATGTGACTGGATCATTGGAAGAGATAGATAAGGATGACATATTTACATTGTAATAGGAGGAGATGATACAAGTATCTTTTTTTAACCTTTGTGTCACCAGGCATCATAGAAAAAGCCATAAGCATAGGGGTCATAAAAAAGGGCCTGGGTTTTTTTTAAATGTTTGATGATATAAAAAGAAGAAAAGGAAAGAAATCTTTCTTGATTCTCCTTAATGCTAGTATATTCCCTATGAGATTATCTCTAATTTATCATGTATAAATCCTGTTTGTATATGGTTGTTTACATATTGTCTTTCCTATTAAATTGTAAGTTTCCTTTAAGGCAAGAACTGCTTGTTGCCTTTCTTTTATATGCTTAATACAGTGCCTGACATGTAACAAGCACTTTAAAAATGACTTTTACTCAACTTAAGAACTATACTACAGGAATAAAAGGAAAAAGAATATTGAGGAAAATGATCTTATTTACAAGAATATATAAACTAAGAAGGGGAGTAAGTGACATAAATATCACTTTCATTTAAACTTGTAAAAGGATGATGGAATATACACACATATTTAGATTCAGAAATGCATTTTACTAAATAAATGAGAAGGACTTGGGGAGAAGTTAGAAGGGGAATAGAAACAAAAAAATAATTAAGGATGCATTAGTCATAAAATAAATTTTAACTTTGAATGATGAACTTAAAAGAGGAGTTTTAAAAGAAAGAAAGTGGGAAGGATAAGGATTATAATTAGGCTGTTGTAGAAGAGAGCAAAGGAACAGAACCAAATTGCACTAAGCAACATATTAGTACTAAGTAGATTCCTCACTACCTTCTCTGTAAAGAAGTAGGAAACAAAAAGTCAAAAAATTATGAGAGAAGAGGATAGTGGAAAGCATAGTTAACAGTTATTGCTATGAATGTGAATTGGATGAATTTACCCATGAAATGGAAAAGAGTAGTAGAATGGATTAGAAAGTAGAATTTAAGAGTATTGTGTTTATAAGAAACATATTTAAAATATAAAAATTCACACATGAGAGGCTGAGGCAAAATCTGTAATAATTCATCTAAAATATATTTAAAAAGCAAGGGTAACAATCATAATAGCAGACAAAGCAGGAACAAAAGTAGATTTCATTAAATGAAATAAACAGAAAAATTGCGTTATTCTAAAAAATACCAAACTCAGTAAATTCACATAAATTCTTAATTGATATGTACCAAGTGGCATAGTATTTAAACACTTAAAGAAAAATCTAAATGACATTTGTAGGGAGAAATAGCAAAACAATATTAGTAAGAGACATCAATGTACCTCCTTTATACCTAAAATGTATTATTTTTAAAAAACATTTTTCCAATTACATACAAAGACATTTTAACATCATTTTTAAAATTTTTGAGTTCCAAATTCTCTCCCCCTCCATTACCCTCCTCACTGAGAAGACATACAAGCAATTTGATATAGGTTATTATATATGTTCAATCATGCAAAACATAATTCCATATCAGTCATGTTGTGGGGGGAAAAAAAAAACATGGACCAAAAAATTCCAAGAAAAAGTTAATAAAAAGAAAGCATGCTTCAGTCTGCATTCAGACTCTTATCATTTTTTTTTTTACCTCTGGAACGTGGCATTTTTAAAAAATCATAGATCCTTCAGAATTATTTTGTGTCATATTGCTTAGAATAGCTTAGTCATTCACAGTTGATCATCTCACAGTATTGCTGTTACTATATGCATTGTTCTCCTGTTTCTGTTCCCTTTACTTTGCATCAGTTAACATAAGTCTTTCTGGGTTTTTCTGAAAGAATTATTTTTGTTTTTTCTTAAAGCACTATAGTATAGTATAAAGCACAATTATATACCACAACTGATTCAGCTGTTTGCCAATTGATAAGCGTCCTTTCATTTTCCAATATTTTTGCTACCACAAAAAAAGAGCTGATATAAATTTTTTTGGTCATATAGTACCTTTTCCTTTTCCTGTGATCTTTTTTGGTATATAGACCTGTTAATAGCATTGCTGGGTCAAAGGATATGCATAATTTTATAGCCATTTGGGCGTAATTCCACATAGCTCTCCAGAATGGTTGAATCAATTCATGACTTCATAAATAGTGCTTTAGTGTACCAATTTTCCCAAAATTCTCCTCCAATATTTGTTATTTTTATCTATTATATTAATCAATCTGATAGGTATGATGCAGTACTTCAATATTGTTTTAATTTTCATTTCTTTAATTAGTAATGATTTGGAACATTTTTATATGACTACAGATTCCCTTGTAATTATCTGAATAAGAATTTTTTTTTAAAAGTTTGATATGATAAATCTCTGGTAATTATTGAATAGGAATAAAGGGAATATATAATACTCATAAGTATATATACACAAATATATGTGTATGCATTATGTATATATGTATACACATATGTATATACATGTATATATAAATGTATGTATATGTGTATTATACAAAAGTTGCCTCTGTATTAGGGCATAAAAACTCAAGCAAATAAAGAAAAATAGAATATTAAACAAAGCTTTTATGGGTCACAAAAATGAAATAAAAATTATATTCATTAAAGTGTTTTTGGAAAAAAATAATTAAAGATTAAAAAAAAATCCTAAGCAATTGGTGGGACAAAAAACAAATCATAGAAACAATAGATAATTACATAAAATATATTGACAACAACAAGATAACAGCAGCATTTTGGAGAATTAGCCAAAGTCCTTGGTGGAAAACATATCTCTAAAATTTTATATCTTTAAAAAATTTCATCAAAAAAGAGATAAAGAATAGATTGATGAATTGAGTTTGCAGGTGAGAAAATCTAAAAAAAAACAATATTTTTTAAAACTTCAACTAAATACCAAAATTAAAAATTAAAAACCAAAGCACATTAAGAAAAATGAAAATAAAAACCCAATGGAATTAATTAATGAAATTAGAAGCTTTAAAAACTAGATAAATCTAATTTGATCTTAAAAAAAGAAAAAAAAATCTAAATTACCACTATAATGAATTTGCATTCACCTAAAAAAAGAAGACATAAGGAAAATCATTAGAAACTATTTTGCCCAACTATGTGCTAATAACTGGTAATCTAAATGAAATGTTTGACATTTACAAAAATATTATATTCTCAGATTAACTGAGTAAGAAATAGATAACATAAATGAAAGATTAATTACTTAACATTTACAAGAAAACTGTTACAGTCATTTAGTAGTTGACAAACCCAAAGTTCTGAACTAAAGCTGGTCATAATTTAACAAAAACTGCTGAGAAAACTGGAAAGTCATCTTCTTGAAATTAAGTAAAAATCCCAAAGCATGCCATGTACTAAAATAAGCTTCAACTAGATATAAAACTTAGATGTAAAGTGTGACATCATAAAAAATTAGAGGACCAAGGAAGACATTACCTGTTAGATCAATGGGATAAGGGCATCATTTATGACCAAACAAGGTATGGAGAAGATGAGAGAAGATAAACTGGACAATTCTGATTGCATAAATTTTAAAATATTCAAATGTATATAAATAAAATCCATTCATTGCCCAGTGGATAAGTGGCCAAAAGTTGTAGACTATCAATAGCTACATTAAAAAGAATCCTAAATCACCAATAATGAGAGAAATAAATATTAATAGCCTTGAATTTTTCACCTCATATCTCTTACCTTAATAAAGTTGACAAAGGAAAAATTTCAGATATTTCAGGCCTGTGATAAATCTTAATTCACTGTTGATGCCATTGTGAATTAATTGATCCACTTTTTCTAGAAAGCAATTTGGAACTCCTCCCTTCCTCCAAATTACTAGACATTGTATACACATTGACAATATAATATCATTACTAAGTCTTTACTTCAAAGAAATCAGTGAATGAAGAAGGGGACTCATTTGTACAAAAATGTTTATAGCAGCCTCTTTAGTGGTAGCAAATTGGAATCTAAAAGGGTACTCATTAATTGGAGAATGAATTATTATTGTGCCACAACACATGATGAAAATGATAGTTTTAGAGAAACATGAGAAGACTTCTATCTACTGATGTGGAATAAAATGAAGAGGTAGAAGAACAATTTTAACTTTATTTATATAAGACTAAATTATAATTATATGAGATCAAACAGTTTAGTGATCACCTCTTAAGTGAAGTCAGTAAATTTTCCGGCAAACTTTTTCCAAGGCCTTTTCAAGCTAAAATTTTATCTATTGTTTTAAGGTTTACAAAGCACCTTACATATGCTATCTCATTTTATCCTCACTATAACTATGAATTGCAATGATTATGTAATAACAACAATAATTTTTATTATCACAACCATCATTATCATTATCATTGTCATTTTATAAATGAAGAAATGGAGACATTAAAGTTTAAATGATTTATCTAGTGATATACAGTTAGCAAGATTCAAAGTCAAAATTTTGATCCCAAAATTAGGACTGCACCATATTTTGTGCCCTTTCAACATATAGAATCAACATCCAAAATTTATGCAATTTTTGAGTAAAAGAAAAAATGCAGACTCATTAACCTAATCCGCTGGAAAAAATAAGAGTAGAAATTAACAGTTCACCTTTATCCAGGCAATATCCAGAACATTCACATTTCAAAGGAAAATCTCCCCATTGTCTGGTTGTCACTGGGCAAGGAAATCATTGTTTTGAAGCAATGATAGTCCTTACATAATTTAGAGGACAAAAGAAACTAAGGATGTCATTTATATTGCCATTGGAAAAATCCTTTCACAAAATGAAAACTTGTGAATTTAGTAAGATCCCAATGAATCAATAATTCTAAAACTTTTGGGAAACCATATTACCAATACCTTTGGCACATTGAAGGAAATATCCCTCCATGAGTGTGGCTGTTCCCTCAGGTGTAGATCACAACTTGGATTGGAATCCTAGTCCTGCCACTTACTACCTGTGTGATTATAAGTAAGTCATTCATCCTCTTTAAACCTCAATTTCCAGTACTAGGGGCAGAGATTTGTACTAGATACCCTTTAAGTTCTGTTTTAGTTCTAAATCTATGATATAATGGTCCTGCAAGTTTACTAATCATGTGTAAGTTTTCCCATAAACCTTCCAAAAATAATTTATGTAACATTCTCAAGATTGTTCTATAGCTCTTTACCATCTCTTGGTAAGATTTAAATGACTTGTCTAGGGTCACACAATTAGTATCTGAGGTTGGATTTGAACTGAGAAAGATAAGTATACCTGACATGGATTTTCACATATTCCAAAACTGTTATGCCTAACACACACTCTATTTTTTTTCTCCTGCAGATGTGAGACAGCAGGAGTCCCCAAATTTGGGGGGGGGGGAGAAAAAAACTTCCTTTTAATTTCTCCAAATCCTGTAGATTACCAAGGGGATTAAGTAAAGTCTCAAAGCACAGAATTCTAGAATGTGAGAGTTGAAAGACATTGCTGGGCATCTTATCCAGCATCTGCCTGGGGGAAAAAACATTCCCTCTACAATATTCTAAACAAGTGGTACCTTATCATTTAAAAACTTACATGAAAGGAAGCCTCGTTGTCCCCCAACCAGATTTCTCTTTCCACTTATTGAGCATTCTAACTATTAGGAAGTTTTTCCTTAAGTCAAGCCTGAATTTGACTTTTTTGTGTGCAAATTCCACATTTCCCCCATTCCTACACTTTGGGCCAAGGAAAATGAATCTAATACCTCTTCGATATGGAAATTTTTGAGATATGTAGATATAGCTCATACATTTCCCATAAATATTCTTTTTTCCAACCTAAAAACTACCAATTTCTTCATCTGGTTCTCATATGACATGAACTGGAAGTCTTTTACTATTCTGGTTGACTTAAGCTTATCAAAATCCTTCTTTTGGTTTCCCAAATTGAACAAAATAATCCAGATGTGGTCTCACCGGGATAGAGCAAAGCAACATAATTTCCTCCTTATGAATCTTTTAATATGACTTAAGGTTCTGTTAGATTTTTTTCATTGTCATATTAAGATTTTGAGTTATATTGAGCTTGCAGATCCTCCTCAGATCCTTTGCAAATGAACTTTTGCAAATATCTAGTTATGATACCTTGGTGACATTATAGATAGAGCCCTGGGCTTAGAGTCAGGAAGAACTGAGTTCAAATTTGGTTACCAAAACTTACTAGTGTGTCCTCTGCTTGCCTCAATTTACTCACCTATTAAAATAAGGACAAAATTAGCACCTCCCTCCCATTGTGAAGATCAAATGAAATAATACTTGTAAAGTCCATAGCAGAGTACTGGGCACAAAGGTGCTTAATAAATGATCTTTTCCCTCCCTTCTCTTTTCTTTCCCTTTCCTTTTCCCTTCTCTTTCCTTTCTATTTCCATTCCCTTCTCCATCTTCCTTTTGATTTCCTTCTTTTCCCTTCCCTCTGTGATGTGAAGACTTCTAATCATCAACATTTATCAAGTATCTACTATGTTCAAGCAACTGACATCATATAGGTAGATTTTTAAATTATTAAATGATAGTCATTCCTATTTAGTACTTTGTACTTTTCAAAGAATTTCCATTACCATTATTTCAATTATTCTTACAGTAACCTCATGAGGTAAGAGAAATAATCTTTGAAGGCACGATAGAAGTGCATTTAATTTAGTTCTGAGAATACTTTGGAGCATTCACTGGAGATACCTGGAGATATCCCAGAAAGGAGAGGAGGGAAGTCACATAACCAAGGTGAAGAGTCACTGGTCCACTTTGATCAAATTGACTGGACAAGTTCTTGTTTCTCCTTGTTTTGTCCTTGGAGACTGTGTGGTGATGCCAACTGGGAAGTGTGTTTTGCCTTTCTTACAAATAAGTAACAAGAGCCAGGATGCTGAGAGCCAAGAGCAAGCAGAAGCAATGTCTTTTTTTGTAATGATAAGAAGTCAGCTGCTCAGGTAACCTGCTTCTAAACAAAAGCTCTTTTTATCTGGTCCTCCTTTTTTATGATGTACATTTCAATTGCAGGTGAATTAATGAGCTTTTCAACATCTAAGAAATGTTTCTGACAGCTAACATGTGTAATATGTGTCTTGAATATTTTTTTTCAGTGAGCCTACGTGATATGTAATTCATTTTTATGTTCAGTCATTTCAGTTGTGTCTGACTCTTTGTGACCCCATTTGGGAATTTCTTGGCAAAGATACCTGAGTGGTTTGCCATTTCCTTTGCTAACTCATGTGACAGACAAAGAAACTGAGGCAGAGTTAAATGACTTGCTCAGTGTCACACAGCTAGTGTGTGACTAAGGCCAGATTTGAATTCAGTAAGTCTTTCCTACTCTAGGTCCAACACTATCCATTGTATCATCTAGTTGCCCATGCTTCATTTACTTATGCTGAACATTTAATTTCTAGTACATGAATATATCACTATTCCATGGATTCTGCACTTAATTTAATCAGTCAATTTCTGAGATTCTCATTAGACTGCTCCTAAGATCCTAAGGAATCTCTCCATGTGCACAACCCATTTCAACAGAGAAAAGCTAATCCCTTTGAACTTAGCCATATGTGTTCATGATAAGGTACAACTTGTATAAGAACAGTTATGGAGGTATTAGAGACTATTACTAGGAGTCCTGGGACAAGAAAGTAAAGGTAATAAAAGTCTTTCTGCATTTAATTCCTTTCTTGGAATAGTTGAAGGGCAAAAAGAAGAGAAACACCTGGAAATTCATGGGCTCAAAAGCAGATGAATTTATGGAAAAAAAACTCAAAAAAACGCATTAATATGGCAAGTCCTTCTCCAACATTTAGTCTTTTCCCTCCCTCCCTTCCTCTCATTCTCTCTCTGTACCTTCTTTCCCCCCTCCTTCTTTCCTTCCCTCCTTCCTTCCCTCCTTCTTTCCCTCCTTCCTTCCTTCCTTCCCTTCTTTCTTCTTTCCTTCCTTCTTTCCTTCTTTCCTTCCTTCCTTCCTTCCTTCTTTCCTTCCTTCTTTACTTCTTTTTCCTTCACTTTCCTTCCTCTCTCTCCCTCTCTTCCTTTTTTTGCTATATTTCTCTCTTTTTAAAACATATTTTTAACTGATTTTTTAAAGACTGTCTTTTTATCTCAATCAATTTTATCCTGAATATCAGGAGCCACCCACAGATTCTCTCCATTTTAATCTTAGTTTTCAATTGCTTCAATTCTGATATGAGCTGTTTCATCGTCTCATCCTTCCTAAGGCACTTTGGTGATCCATAGTCCCAGAAGTTTGTGGACACTATCATTTTAGTTCAGAGAACCCCAGAACTCTTGGATTTAAGAATTCTACTGCCGGGACTTCCTTCCGGGGGTGGAGCCATGGTGGCGGAGATCAGACAGGATTCTCTGTAACCTCCTCTAACCTCCCCTCAAACCAACAAAATATGAAGCCTCTAGACTGATTCTGAAGCAAAAAAATCCACAATATCCGGAGAACAACACGATTCTAGAAGAAGATACTCTGGAAGAACCTCAAAACAGGTCTGTTTTAATGGGGCAGGGGGTGGCCTACTGAACCCAGACTGCAGCACAGGGAGACCGGGGCAGGGAGCTGGAGCAGGGAGCTGGAACAGGAGTCAGAACAGGAGTGGGAGCGTTGTGCTTTTCACACACCTGGGAGTCTTCTGCGAGCCTCTTGGAACAATTTGTCCTGATTGTGGGCAGGTGGTTTGGAGGGTCTGCCTTTTGAGGGGGATAGATTGTGAACCACTGAACCCCTGATGAGCATCGTAACTAGCTGCCATTACACAGCACCTTAAAGCAATCAATCAAACAACAGGTCTGATAAGCACCAGAAAGAATTCAATCAGCGGAGCTGCCCAGCCCCTGACATAATTCAATCAGCAGAACTGCCCAGTTCCTGAAATAACTCAATCAGCAGAACTGCCCCAGGGCAAATTAAAGCAGCTGTCCCACCTTTGCCCTAAACAGACCTCACACCTTTTAAAAAAAAAATGAATAAAAAACCAAAAAGAGCTCTCACCATAGACAACTTTTATGGAGAGAGGGAAGAACAGACCTCAAATCCTGAGGCCCCTAAAGGTAAAGCAACTCCAGAAAAAGCCCCAAAGAGAGACATAAATTGGTCTCCATGTCACAAGGCTTTCTTTGAAGATTGCATAAAAAATCTTAAAAGAGAGTTAGAAGAAACATGGGGAAACGAAATGAGATCACTGCAAAATAAAATAGAAAAAATGGAAAAAGAATGCAATGAACAAAAAAATGTAATTGGTCAATTGCAAAAGGAACTAAAAACAGTAACTGAAGAAAATTAGACATTAAAAATTAGAATCGAACAATTGGAAATTAATGACTCATCAAGACTTCAAGAATCAGTTGAACAAAAACAAAAAAATGAAAAGATAGAGAAAAACATGAAATATCTCCTAGGAAAAACAACTGACCTGGAAAATAGATCTAGGAGAGACAATCTAAGGATTATAGGGCTTCCTGAAAGCCATGATGAAAAAAAGAACCTGGACACTATATTCCAAGAAATCATAAAAGAAAACTGCCCTGATATTTTACACCCAGAAGGCAAAATACTCCTTGAAACAATCCACCGATCACCTCCTGAAAGAAACCCAAAAATTAAGTCCCCCAGAAATATCGTGGCTAAATTCCAGAACTATCATATCAAGGAAAAGATATTACAAGAAGCCAGAAAGAAACAATTTAAATATCGGGGAGCTACAATTAGGATCACACAGGACCTAGCAGCTTCTACTTTGAAGGATCGAAGGGCCTGGAATCAGATATTCCGAAGGGCAAAGGAACTTGGATTACAGCCAAGAATAAGTTACCCAGCTAGAATGAGCATTATCTTCCAGGGAAGAAGATGGTCTTTCAATGATATAGGAGAATTTCACCTATTTCTACTGAAAAGACCAGAACTGAACAAAAAATTTGATCTACAAACACAGAACACAAGAGAAACATAAAAAGGTAACAAGAAAAAATAACTCTTGAGAACTATATTTATGTTATAGATACTTATAGAATGAGGGTTGATTTTATGAATCGATCATTACATTATGATTATGATATGATTACTGTGATTTTATGATTATTATCATATGATTACTGTGATTTTATGATTATTATTATATGTTTATTGTGATTTTATGAATCTTATGATATGATAAACTGAAAAAGAAATTAGAGGTAGAAAAGGGATAACACTGGAAGAAGAGGAAAAGGAGGTAAAATAAGGGAAATTACATCACATGTAGAGGCAAAGAAAACCTATAATGATTGAGGGGAGAAAAGGGAGGGGAATGAGAATTGGGTTAATCTCCATCTCATCAGATTTGGCTCAGAGGGAATAATAGACGTACTTATAAGGAAACTGGAGGGAAAGGGGGGAAAAGGGGGGTGGGTGGGGCTCTAAAGGGGAAGGATTGTTTGAGGGAAGTGGTTTTCAAAAGCAAAATAGTAGGGAGGAGGGAAAGGGGATAAGAAAGAGAAAAGCATAAGCTAGGGTAAATAAGATGACAGGAAATACAGAATTAGTTATTTTAACTGTGAATGTGAATGGAATGAACTCTCCCTTAAAGCAGAAGCAGATAGCAGAGTGGATTAAAAACCAGAATCCAACAATATGTTGTATACAAGAAACACATCTAAAACATAGAGATACATACAGGGTGAAGGTAAAAGGCTGGAGCAGAATCTATTATGCTTCAGGTGAACAAAAAAAAGCAGGGGTAGCAATCCTGATCTCAGACCAAGTAAAAGCAAAGATAGACTTCATTAAAAGAGACAAAGAAGGAAATTATGTCTTCCTAAAGGGTACCATAGATGATGAAGCAATATCAATACTAAACATATATGCACCAAGTGGTATAGCATGGAAATTCCTAGAGGAAAGGTTCAGAGAGATGCAAGAAGAAATAGATAGCAAAACTATAATAGTGGGGGATCTCAACCTCCCTCTCTCAGAACTTGATAAATCAAACCACAAAATAAATAAGAAAGAAGTTAAGGAGGTAAACAAAATGTTAGAAAAGTTAGGTATGATAGATCTTTGGAGGAAATTAAATGGAGACAGAAAGGAGTTTACGTTTTTCTCAGCAGTCCATGGAACTTATACAAAAATTGACCATGTGCTAGGACACAAAAACCTCAAAATCAAATGCAGGAAGGCAGAAATAATAAATGCATTTTTTTCAGATCATGATGGAATAAAAATCACATGCAATATAAGGCCAGGAGAAAATAGACCAAAAAGCAATTGGAAACTAAATAATTTTATCCTAAAGAATGAATGGGTGAAACAGCAAATTACAGACACAATTACTAATTTCATTCAAGAGAATGACAATAATGAGACCACATACCAAAATTTGTGGGATACAGCCAAAGCGGTAATAAGGGGAAATTTTATATCGCTAGATGCTTATTTGCATAAAATAGAAAAAGAGAAAATCAATGAATTGGGCTTGCAACTAAAAAAGCTAGAGAAAGAACAAATTAAAAACCGCCAATCAAATACCAAACTTGAAATCCTAAAAATAAAAGGAGAGATTAGTAAAATTGAAAGTAAAAAAACTATTGAATTAATAAATAAAACTAAAAGTTGGTTTTATGAAAAAACCAACAAAATAGATAAACCTCTAGTTAATTTAATTAGAAAAAGGAAAGAGGAAAATCAAATTGTTAGTCTCAAAAATGAAAAGGGAGAACTTTCCACCAATGAAGAGGAAATTAGAGCAATAATCAGGAGCTACTTTGCCCAACTGTATGCCAATAAATTTGATAACCTAAGTGAAATGGAGGAATATCTACAAAAATATAGATTGCCCAGATTAACAGAAGAGGAAATAAATTACTTAAATAGTCCCATTTCAGAAAAAGAAATAGAACAAGTCATTAATCAACTCCCTAAGAAAAAATCCCCAGGACCAGATGGATTTACATGTGAATTCTACCAAACATTTAAAGAACAGTTAACTCCAATATTATATAAACTATTCGAAAAAATAGGAAATGAAGGACTCCTACCAAACTCTTTTTATGATACAGACATGGTACTGATACCTAAACCAGGTAAAACAAAAACAGAGAAAGAAAATTATAGACCAATCTCCTCAATGAATATTGATGCAAAAATCTTAAATAAAATATTAGCAAAGAGAT
>JAJPUD010003493.1:0-72066 GCA_023553655.1 Myrmecobius fasciatus
AAAGAAAACTATAGACCAATTTCCCTAATGAATATTGATGCAAAAATTTTAAATAAGATATTAGCAATGAGATTACAGAAAGTCATCCCCAGGATAGTACACTATGACCAAGTAGGATTTATACCAGGGATGCAGGGCTGGTTCAATATTAGGAAAACTATCAGCATAATTAATTATATTAATAACCAAACTAACAAAAACCATATGATTATCTCAATAGATGCAGAAAAAGCCTTTGATAAAATCCAACACCCTTTCCTATTAAAAACACTAGAGAGTATAGGAATAAATGGGCTTTTCCTTAAAATGATCAGTAGCATCTATTTAAAACCATCAGCAAGCATCATATGTAATGGAGACAAACTAAAACCATTCCCAATAAGATCAGGAGTGAAACAAGGCTGCCCACTGTCACCATTACTATTTAATATTGTATTAGAAATGTTAGCTTTACCAATAAGAGAAGAAAAAGAGATAAAAGGAATCAGAGTAGGTAATGAAGAAACCAAATTATCACTCTTTGCAGATGACATGATGGTATACTTAGAGAACCCTAGAGATTCAACTAAAAAACTACTAGAAACAATTCACAACTTTGGCAAAGTTGCAGGATTCAAAATTAATCCACATAAATCATCAGCATTTTTATATATTACCAACAAAGTTCAGCAGCAGGAGATACAAAAAGAAATTCCATTCCAAATAGCAGATGATAGGATAAAATATTTGGGAATCTATCTGCCAAGGAAAAGTCAGAAACTATACGAACTAAACTACAAAACACTTTCCACACAAATAAAATCAGACCTAATCAATTGGAAAAACATTAAGTGCTCATGGGTAGGCAGAGCGAACATAATAAAAATGACAATACTACCCAAACTAATCTACTTATTTAGTGCCATACCAATCAAACTCCCAAGAAATTATTTTACAGATATAGAAAAAATAGTAGCAAAGTTCATTTGGAAGAACAAAAGGTCAAGGATTTCAAGGGGATTAATGAAAAAAAAGGCAGATGAAGGTGGCCTTGCTGTACCAGATCTAAAACTATATTATAAAGCAGCGGTCATCAAAACCGTTTGGTACTGAATAAGAAATAGAGCAGTGGATCAGTGGCACAGGATAGGTTATCAGGACAACCTAGGCATTAACCTTAACAATCTAGTGTTCGATAAACCCAAAGACCACAGCTTTTGGGATAAATACTCTCTATTTGGCAAAAACTGCTGGGAAAATTGGAAACTAGTGTGGAAGAAATTAGGGCTTGACCCATACCTAACACCACATACCAAGATAGGATCTAGATGGGTTCATGATCTAGATATAAAGAGGGACTTTGTAAGCAAGTTAGAGGAACGTAATATAATTTATCTCTCAGACCTGTGGAGATGGAACAAATTTATGTCCAAAGAAGACTTGGAACTCCTAATTGAACATCAGATGGATAATTTTGATTATATTAAGTTAAAAAGTTTCTGTACAAACAAAACAAATGCAGACAAGATTAGGAGGGAAGCATCTAATTGGGAAATCATCTTTACATTTAATGGTTCTGATAAAGGCCTCATTTCTAAAATATATAGAGAATTGTCTCATTTATATAAGAATTCAAGCCACTCTTCAATAGATAAGTGGTCAAGGGATATGAACAGACAATTTTCAGATGATGAAATTAAAACCATCTCTAGTCATATGAAAAGTTGCTCCGGATCACTGTTGATCAGAGAAATGCAAATTGGGACAACTCTGAGATACCACTACACACCTGTCAGATTGGCTAAAATGACAGGAAAAGATAACGATGAATGTTGGAGGGGATGTGGGAGGGCTGGGACACTAATACATTGTTGGAACTGTGAACGGATCCAGCCATTCTGGAGAGCAATTTGGAGCTATGCTCAAAAAGTTGTCAAACTGTGCATACCCTTTGACCCAGCAGTGTTTCTATTGGGCCTATATCCCAAAGAGATCTTAGAGGAGGGAAAGGGACCCACATGTGCAAGAGTGTTTGTGGCAGCCCTTTTTGTAGTGGCTAGAAACTGGAAACTGAAGGGATGCCCATCAATTGGAGAGTGGTTGAATAAATTATGGTATATGAATGTTATGGAATATTATTGCTCTGTAAGAAACGACCAGCAGGACGATTTCAGAGAGGCCTGGAGAGACTTGCATGAATTGATGCTGAGTGAAACGAGCAGAACCAGGAGATCATCATGCACAGCAACAACAGTATTACATGATGATCAAATCTGATGGATATGGCTCTCTGCAATAAAGAATTGTCTCAAACCAGTTCCAGTTGTTCACTGAAGAAAACCATATACACCCAGAAAGAGGGACATGAAATATGGACCACAACGTAACATTTTCATGATCTCTATTGACATTTGCTTGCATTGTGTTGCCTTTCTCTGATTCTTTTTTTTCTTGTAGATAGGATATTTCTTGCATAACTTCCCAAGCATTTCAACATTATTAACATGTAGTGGACTTCCTGCCATCTAGGGAAGGGGAGGGGACTGGGGGTAAAATTTGTATTGGAAAGCTTTGTAAAGATCAAGGTTGGGGAACTACCCATACATATGTTATACAAATAAAAAGCTTAAAAAAAAGAAAAAGAAAAATTCAGTCTTAAAAATCATTATTTTAGAGTTATACAACCTCAAAATGTTGGTATCTTTAGGCAAAATCCCATTCACTTCACCATAATTATGCCTCTGGAGCTTTTGTCTAAGAATGGGAACCTCAACATTTCACCAAAGAAGTAACATCTTTTTCATATTCAGTTTTTTGTGTCCCCACAGCCTCCAGCTTTTAATGGGGAAAGGAACACTACAGCTATCTGATCATTATTCTATGGTGGAAAATTTAGGCTCAGTAAAATCTCATTCTTGTTTAGCATCACTTGTTTGTGGGAAGGAGATAGAAGAGACTTCCATATATCTATATACACACATACACACACACACAAATCTCACTGAGGTTTCAGCGGATGTTCAAGGGATTCTAGAAGAGTTTTTCCAGCTTTTATCACAAAAATCTGAAACCTGGAGCTGTTAAAAAATATAGGATAGATGCTAATTGTAGTAAAACTTGTATTCTTTATTCTATGAGTAGAAAAATTTCCTATATGACAGGGCTGGAGGCACATGAGACAAATGAAGAGGGAAAAAAGACAAGAGATATAAAATGTTTGGAGAGGAAAGAGCCTTAGAGGTCATGTTAAATTTCTCATAAGTTGAAATCAAGGCCTAGGGAAGGAAAGTGATTTGCCTGTGGTAACACTAAAAATTTATGGTACAACCTGGTCCCCTAAAACTTGGTCCAAAGCTCTTTTCACTATTTTTAACCAAGAAGGGGAAAGTATAAGAAGCCAGGGTGAGAATAGAATTAAAGTTATCAAAAAAGAAACAATGAAAAAGTTTTCTTCTCCCCCTCACCTCTACTTACCATCTTAAGCAGGGCTAACCACGACATCTTGTTTTCTCACTTGCTGCCCACCAGTTCCAAAACTGCCTATATCACCCCCTTTCCAGCTCATCTTTATATGTTGTTTTCTTGCCCTGTTTGAATAAGCTCCTTGAGCTCAGGAACTGATCTCAAGCTTTCATGCTTTTGCATCTCTAACTCTTAGCATAGTCTTTCTCTGTCTCTCTGTCTATTTCTGTCTCTATTTGTCTGTCTATCTCTACAACCCTCCTCTTTTCTTTCTCCTCTCCTCTCCTTTAGATTCCCAATACCTAATTGCCCTCCAGGATTCTGAACCTTGAACGCTCCCACCAATAGCATCTCCTTGTTCCTCCTTGCCTTAACTGGTCTCTATGGACTGGTCTTTCTGACTTCCAAGGAATGCAGAAAATAAATGTGTATATGTTTACGTATGGGCATGAGCAAACACATATGAAACTGTCCATTTTGGAACAGATTTTAGTATGCCATTTTCCTTGCCTTTTAAATTTCACACACCATTCCTTACTATCCTTTGAGTATTTTTCTCTTTGCTTTTCAGTATAGTAGTGAGTTATGTGTTTAAGTAAGAAAATCCCAGGGATCACCAGGACTTCATGGGATTTGGAGAGAAATATCCAGTGTTTGACATTTATATATCTATAATCTTACTAAGGTAAGTTTTTTCCCTTGAGTTTTTCTTTTCTTTTCAAAGAATACTTTTTAACTAAATGAATTTATCATTTTCTTCATTCCTTAGGATTTCTGATTTTATTACACCCCTAATTGCTACTTTTCCTAGAACCACATTGCTGCTTCTAAAGAAATCTGGATTTTTGTGCTAGGGTTAACATACATCAGGACTCATCTTCTTGTCCTGTTCAATGCAGACTGGCCAGTGGTAAGATTATACCAATAGGAAAGAATTTAAACCTTACTCCTACTAATTAAATACCTGCTTTCTAAAAGGTCTTAGAACAAAGACATGTCATACCCTTAATTTAGGGCTGGAAGGAACCTTTAGAGATCATTTAGTCCAACACACTCCTTTGACAAACAGGGAAAGTGAGGCCTAGAAAATAGTTGACTTTCCCAAAGTTACACAGGGAGTAAACTTATAACCTGGATTCAAAAGCAGAGCTCTCTCCCTTATACCATGTTTTCTCCTCTTAAGAATTTATGTATGTAGTATGAGCCTACTACAAAAAGTATGTATGGCCTGAGGAAATTCTTCACATTTATTTAACTTTGTATGTGCTGGGCCAAAGAATTCAAGAACAACAGAAATTAATGTAGCAAGGAATATTTTGGTTTTCTCAAGTGTGTCTCTGAGTCAAAGACCTTTGGATGGAGTCTTTATAACCACCTCACTAATGAGTCCTTAGAAGAGATGAAAATTTTGGCAGTATCTGCCTGAACTTAGGAGGAACTTCTGTTTGACTAATAGTTTTTCTAACTTTCTCATTTCCAATAATTTTTTCCATTCTCAAACTCCGCAGATTCACTCTTGATTTCTTTCCCAATCCCTCTCAAGCTCACAGTCTTACTGATGGCACGAACAGAATTTCTGCTGTCAGAGTGTTTGGAGTCTTTACCTCAAATTCTGTGCCTGTGGATTAATGCTCCCTTGACCTAACTCTAACAGAAAACAGTTTAGAACACATTGTTGTTATTCAGTCATGTCTGACTCTTTTTGACCTCATTTAGGGTTTTCTTGGCAAATAAACTGGAATCGTTTGCCATTTCCTTCTCCAACTCATTTTTACAGATAAGGAAACTGAGGCAAATGAGGCTAAGTAATTTGCCCAGAGTTAGTCCCATAGCTAGTAAGTGTCTGAGGCCAGATTTGAACTCAGAAAAATGAGTCTTCCTGATTTAAGGCCTTGCATTTTGTCCACGGCACCACTTAGCTGTCCAAATCCTGAGTAGATAGAAGAGGATATACCCCATATACTGAAAGGGAAGGTACTAGCTGTGGAAAAAACCTGGAAAGGTTTTCTGCTGAAAGTAGAACTTGAACTGAATATTGAATGAAGTCAGGGAACCAAAACATGGTAGGGGGAGGGAACATTCCAGATATGTAGTACAGCTGGTACAAAGGTTTGGAGATTGGAAATAGAGTATTGGGTGTAAGTAACAGAAAGTAGGACAATATAAGCTGGATCACTAAGGGCAAGGTAAAGAGAAAAGTATAAGAAGACAATAAAAGTGATGAAGGGTTTTGAATGCCAAAAAAGAGTTTATTTTTAATTTTAGAGGTAAGAGGGAGCCAGCAGAGTTTATTGAGTGTCTGTGTAGAATGACATGATCAGACCTATAATTTAGAAAAATAACCGTAGCAGCTAAGTGGAGGATGGATTGGAATGAGCAGAGACTCTAAGGAAGGAGATCAGTTAGAAGGAGATTGCAAGAGTTTAAGAGAAAGATGATAAGGGCCTAACTAGGGATGTTGCTAAGCGAATAGAGAGAAGGTGATAAACATGTCAGATGATATAAAGACAAAAATGACAAGATTTGGTGATAGATTATATCTGTGGGGTGATTGAAAGTGAGGAGTGGAGGATCATACCAAGATTGAAAGCCTGGATAGCCAGGAAGATGGTGATGGCCTCTGTAAAAATAAGGAATTTTAGAAGCGGGAAGAGTATTTTGGGAAAAAATGAATTCTGTTTTGAACATGTCCTTGAAATGCCTATAACCTTCTAGTTCAGTATGTCTAAGAGGTAATTGGAGATATATATCTGTAGGTCAGGAGAGAGATGAAGAATGGCTATATAGATCTGAGAGTCATCTGCATAGAGATGATTAAAAGGAACACATAAGAGCTAAGGAGATGGTTCCCTTTCCCTTCCCTTCCCTTTCTTTCCTTCTTCCTCTCCCTCTTTTTATTCTTCTCCCTCTTCCCTTCCTCTTTCCTTTCTCACCTCTCTTCCTTTTCGCCCCTTCTTTCTTTTTTCTTTTCCTTCCCCCAAATGTTCTTTCCACTATTCCATGATTATTTTCATGGAAAGGCTAGATGACCAATTGTTAAGTTCTTTTAAGGACTAGTTGACCTTTAAGGTTCTTTCCAATTCTAAATTCTGAGATACCATAATTCTATTATATGTGTTGATCCCACACATTTCAAGGAGGTGAGAGGGCAAATTGTGCCACATGTGTAAAATCAGCTCCTATGGATTTCACTTTAAGCCTCATAATAGCTTTGAGTGGAGACACTTTCAGTGAGCATGTGGTCTTGGGTTAAAAAGGTATTAAGTGTAAAAATCCAACGTGTCATAAATTAATATTATTGCTTCCTCTCAAAACATTGTTCATGTTACATTCTGGGTATAAGCAAACCATTTGGTCCCACATTTCCAGGGACCCAAGTTCCCATTCTAAGAGTTTCAGTTTTGCTTCATCGGGTATCAGAGGTAGTGCTTTGACAGTGACAAAATACCCAGGGGAAAAATGAAAAATTACACCTTGCTTTTAGATTTACTATATGATCTCAAGCATTAAGATATTTAGAAACATCTGGATGATTAACTGAATTTTCCCCTTGACACTAGAATTTCTGGTGACAGAGTAAGGGAGAACCTGCTTTTAGGTGTCAAATGCAGACATCTGAGGTATGTTTCCAGATGGTTTTTGATCAGATTAAAGGTAAGTTCTGGGCTGGGTTGTTGGACCTATATAAAGAACATTAGTTGGACTGAAGCCAATGCAATTCACTTCAGCATCCAGCAGAAAGCCAAGGTCAAAGAACATTATAGGATTTAATATAAGAAAGGACTTTTATGATCACTTAGTTCAATCCCTTTATTTTCCATATGAGAAAACAGAGACTCGGGAAGCTGTTATTTTCATGTTATTACATAAGTAATAAGTAGCAAAGTCAAGATTTGAACTCAGATCCCCTGGATCCAAATATAGTCTTCCATTATTCTGTAACACCCTTTCAAAATCCTAGTGAGAAAGGCTAATTGCTAATCAGGGATGGCTCTGGGCAGGGGACAGAAGGGGACTGCTTTTTTCACCCTTTCTGATGAGTATTCTTTCCCTTTAAAAACTTCTTTTTATTATTTCTTCCTACAACATCCCCCATAAATCAAGAAAACCCTTCTGCTTTCCCTAGTCTCTCTCTCTCTCTCTCTCTCTCTCTCTCTCTCTCTCTCTCTCTCTCTCTCTCTCTCTCTCTCTTTTACAGTTAGTCAAATCAATAAACTACATATTTCATTTTAAGGAATTAGTTGCTGATAAAAGCTTTTGTTGTTCAGTTGTTTTCCGTTTTGTCTGACTCTTCAGGACCCCATTAGAAGTTTTCTTGACAAAGATAATGGAATGGTGTGCCATTTCCCTTTTTAACTCATTTTACAAATGAGTATACTGAAACAAACAGGGCTAACTGACCAGCCCAGGGTCATAAAACTGGTATCTGAGGCCAGATTTGAACTCAGGAAGATGAGTCTTCCCAACATCAGACTTAGCATTCTATCCACTGTACCACCTAGTTGCCCTGATAAAAACTTACATACATAAAATTACTCCTGTCAGGAATATTTAAATTTCTCAAAGTGAGAAGGATCATGCTTATCCCAAAAGAGTGAAGTGAAATTCTAGGCAGTGTGAAAATTTAGTAGAAAAGCTGTCACTGGTATACTTTCCTGGTATCACTCAAATTGGACCAGGTAGGTAAACATAATATGAACATGGGCTGATTGAAATAGCTGTTGCTGTTAGCTAAATCAGTAGCATCAATTTAGATAGTTTTAAAATGTAACATTATCTGTATTTTATTGTATTTTTATTTTATTAAATACTTTCAAATTACATTTTAATCTAATTTGAGCAGCACTGAGAGTGTTGTGGATTACATACTGCCCATAGACTGTGTGTTTGATACATCTTGAACTAAATATTCACTGAAATCTCTCAAAGAATATTGCATATTTCTTGGGTATAAGTTTCTCTGATGAGATCTGGAATATGCTCTACACAGAGCATTCTTATAAAATTCTCACGTAACAGCAGCAGGGAAATGGGAAGTTCATTGGTACCAATGTTTCTTGTACCATATGTCAGATATCTAAGAATTCTTCTCCCATCATTTGCAGGAAGGCATTATTAAATTTCTTTGAAAAGTATCTAGTATGAGATACTTTTATATAATAATAATTTGTATAATAATAAAAAGTTTTCTAAGTACTTTATACACATTATCTCCTTTGAGCCTTACAAAAATGGAATGTTTTGAAGACATAATTATAGGTGTTTTTAGCCTCATTTTTCAAATAAGGAAACTGACACTGACTTATCCATAGTTTCATTACTGAAAAGATTCTAGGCAGGATTTGAACCATATGTATTACTGACTCTCTAATTCTAGCTCTTGATAACACTGTAGTTTGCATGACATAGTTAATTCCCCACTTTCTCATGTTGGCATATTGCTTGGGTTTTAGAAATGGGCCTTTAACAAGGATTACTTCAATAACACAACCACAAAGGATCTCTCCTTTCTTACCCCCACCTAGAGAGCATTCCAAGCTGTAAAAATAATTAATAGAAAGATATTATGAAAAAATCAAACCTCCATTACCCACATCATATGCCAAATGTATGATACCCGTTTCACTTTTTCTCTTATTACTTTCTATTTTGAGAATGGATATGGAACACTCAACCTACATGGGCATAGAATTGTTTTTCAAAAAAGCTAAGCAGGTAAATCATTTATCATTTTGTTTGAATCATAGGGCCTACTCATTAGTGTTGGCAGGGACCTTCAATGTGATCTAGTCTAACCCACTTGTTTTATGAATGAGGAATCTTAGTCCCAGAGAAGTGAAGTGACTTATTTAAGTGCTAGAGATAGAATTAGAATCCATGTCTCCTACACAGTGCTTTTTTTTTTTATTACTCCAGATGGCCATTCCAAAACAGAACTAATTTTAATTTTACTTGACTATCAGTAATTGTTATAAGGGCTTTCCTTTTCTTTTTCTCCAATGGGAGAATTGAGAGATGGGGGGGGGGAGACAAATTGAAAAATTAATTAAAAAAAGAAAGAATGAGAAAGGGAAATATCCTAAGGGAGAAAAATGTGTTCAAAGTTAGTTTTCTGTTTTAACTAAAAATCTACTCAGCCTCTTTTGCTACTCAAGAAGCCTCCAGAGAAGGAAGGCTTAAAGGATTAGTAAGTTCCTAACACAGGATATGGACCTTGAGTAATGGCTGCTAAATATACATATATTTAACCTACATTTGTGGGCACAGACCTGAGTGGAAGCAGATATAAAGACAAACCCAACAAATACCAACTTAGTCTGTGGACATGGATTAAGTTTTAGTGCAAGTGGAAACCTTTAGTCTCACTAATGGCACTATATTGCCATTATACTCAGAAAGCTGAAGTTTTTTTTGGCTATCAGGATGTTAGATACATCAGAAAGTCTAATGAAAAGTGGGAAGGCTGGTTAGAATTGAGGTAGACTGACACTGCTTTCTGGGTCTATTTGCAAGACTCATTTCACATGTAGTGAATAGTAGCATCCTTGTTGGGCTGGGCAGCAGAGGCTGGTGATCCTGCTCAAACTCTTACCATGGACAGCTCCATGTGCCTGTCTGCTAATGCCAGGTATTACCTCTAGAAGATTTACAAACAGACCAATTGGCAGAGTGCAGTTCATGATGCTGAACGAGAACAATCTTTGGGTTTAATTGGGGATGAAAATCAATTTTGATTATTCAAATATGGAATTTCTCTTCTCCCCAATAAAGACTTGACTTTTGACTTTGTGAGTGGATCTCATAAATAAAAGGGTTAAATCCATTTTTTTGAGGGGAGAGTATAAATAATTTCTGTCATAACTTTCTCCTTATCTATCCTCCAGCCTTTGATAATCTGGATCCATACACTGAGTAGGAGTGAGGTTTTGCAGTCCATTGAATAAAACAAGCCTTGGAAATGGAAGGAAGCAAAAGAGCAAGGTGTGGTGGCTACAGGAAGGAGGGAAGATAAGGGACCATAGGGAATGAATTGACTGGTTAATGAGCCCAATGCCAGACCATTAACAGTAGCCCTGCAAAGCATCTATTATTACAGAACTTGCTTTATTAATACTATGGCTGGATGGTGCAAGCTGCATCTTGAAAGGGGGAAGCAGAAAACTTTTATTGCCAGTGAAGATTACCTCATAGCATATGTGATTTAGCTTCCTGGCTGCCCATTTTTAAAGCAGGAGGCCCTGGGACAGAATCACTGTCAGCCCCAAGCTCAGTTGTTGCTGGTTATCAGGGTCATTAAGCACTATGGAAGTTCACAGATACATTTCACTAGGCAGTTTTGCCTCTTATGATTGTTTAGTCTTGGGCCTTACTCATCTCAGCATAATCTGAGGGCATCCAATCTAGAGGGTCTCCATCAGTTTATGATGAGCTTTTAATTACTCAGTTTCCAATAGTTACTTGGACCATACCCCCTCCCCCAGAAATGCCTGTGACACAAGAGGGAACTAAATAGGCCATTTATATAGGAACCTTGTAGAACATCTCAGATCATACAGGATCTATGTGAAGCTCCTTCAAAGAGATAGGGAATAGATTTTACTTTAGCCTGATTGCCCTTATGCTTTTTGTCACCAAATTGTCTGCCTTACAATAAAAGAAGGCAGAGTGCTGTACCTACTATAGCTAATAAGACACAGCATGGTTGAGTCTGAGTGCATGCATGTATATTAAAAAAAAAAAAGCAACTTTGTCTGAATCACATGGTTGTCATTATTCAAGTCACATGTTCTGTTTAGGTGAAATTCAGCAGTTAACCACCTGAACTCTCAGTAGACAAAAGGAGAACACCATAACGTTTTACAACTGTGGGGGAGATTGAAACATGGAGCTTCCATTAAAAAAAAATCAGGAACAATGTTATCTCACATACTTTAGCAGTTTATCACAGAGCAGATTAGTGCCTCTTAGTTATTAGCTATTGCTAGAAGCTTTCCACTGAGCAATCAAATGAAATTTGGGATAATATCTATCATTCTGCTTTTGTCCCCAGTTTCACTGCATTCATTCAGACTAGCTGATAGACATTCTACATAATTTTTAAATAAAATTGCTATATTATTATTAAATTTCATTTACTTTTTTTTTACCTGCCACAAAGATCATCTCTGCCCAGTTGTCTACAAGATTGTCAAAAGATGTCAAAAACCAGTTACTGACTGTCTAAATAAAAATAGGGTCAAATCTGGTGATTCTGTTTGACAAAAAGGCTTTCTTTTTTTGGACAGGCTTCACCAAATGCATTTTAAAGGAGAAAAAAACCCATTTAGGTACTTGCCCAATTAAGGCATCCTAACCTTTGGCGTCTCTGGAAAGCGTGTTGAGACATATAAATCCCTCCTAAGATTCTGTCTTTTAGGGGACAGCTTGGGTTAGCCAGAATTAAAGGTTGCTCTCTAGAGTGCTACAGACACCACAAACTTTCTCAACTACTATATTGACTGAATGGAACAAGTCTTAATGTTCCACCAGTTTCCTCTAAATAGCCTCGAAATAAAGCTAACAGAAGACAGCAATATATTTCACTAAACTAACTTAATGGTGTACTCAAAGTTATTTCTTTTCAAATGGTTCATGAAAGACCTTGGTCAGAATTTTGGCGGCACTTGGAATGTTTGAACATGAATCCATCAGCTGCCCTTTAAATCTGCAGACCTTGAGCACATTAAGAAGGGAACACACATTTGGAAAGTTGTAACTTTCTTCAGGCTGGATTTATGACTAAAAAGAAAGGAAGAAAAATGAATCTGGGAGAAAAATCATAAAGAGTGAATCATGGAAAAACAGGGAGAGAAAAAAAGCAAGGAAAGCATCAGAAAGAAAAAAAAATCAAAAAGAAATAAATTAAACAAAGGAAAAAGTCATGAAGAAAGAATCAGAGAAAGAAAAAAGAGAAAGAAAAGAATCGAAAAGAATCAGAAACAGGGAGAGAGGGGAAGAGACAGAGAAAGGAAAGGAAGAAAAGAATACTCAGAGAAAAAGAATACAAAGAAAAAAATAAAGGATGAAAAATTTTTTCCCCTTTAGGATGAAAATAAATGATGGAAGTTCAACATCCTTTTACAATGAGAAATACTTGATGTCATATATTTTGTTTAATAAAGAACACATTAACTGTACACTAAACCAATTTTAAAATGTGATCTGTAACTCACGATCTTAATTACAGGGAGAAAAATTGAATTAGTTCATTAATGCTGTGAAAAGGAGCAGTGACCTACCTGCCAAGTGGCAAGGTGGAAATAATTAATCTGGTCAATTAAAAAGAAACAGATAAATTAAAATGCAAAGCCTTTTTGGTGGTGCACTAAATTAGACAATCATGATTTGCAAGGATGTGTTTATTGTCAGGTCTAGCCTTCTCCCAGATTCTTTTTTCTCTTCTTGGACTCAGCTCAGATCTGAGACTAGCAAATTCTCACTGAGTGTCAGATCTTAACCTGTTTTCTCCATTCACCTTTTCTTGGTCTTGAAATCTCTTTTAGTATGCATGCAGCCTACTTAAGTCTTTAATTCGGTAATGTCCCTCAAGTCCATTCTTTTCTCTTTGTGGTTCTGGTATGAATTACCTTTGTCATGGCAATTGCTTGCCTTTTCCTACTTCCGAAATGCTTGAAATCTGTAAGACTGCAGACACAGTGGAACAACCAGTGCCAAACTCTAAATACACAGCATATCTTGCTTCACAGAACTGGAAATAGTAAAGCATTTACTTTTCTATAAATACCAGTAATTCCTCTTGACATTTACAAGTGTGTAGCACTTCTTCCTTAGAGTCTTGATCTCAAAGAACTCATCAGAAAGGTGACCAGAATCTTTACTATGAAATGCCCCAATGCAGGTAACTGCAGAGGCATCAATGCACCCAGTACTCTCTGCAGAGAACTGGGCACTGTCGCATTAGGGCCAGGTCAGTCTCTAAGCCAATAAATTGGAAAGGGAACTATCTGTCATTTGCCAAATGCATCAGTACTGCTCCAGAGCTCAACCTGAGGACAAATATTAATATAATTGTTCATTTTAACCACAACAAAACTTTTTTTTTTCAAAGCAGCAGCTGGCTTTTTAATTTACTGAAGCAAGGGCTGTTTTTGTTGTGGGAATTTGATGGGCTATTTCTGGTTGCTAGGTGATTATATATGTGTCTATATACACACATACACATATGTACATAATGTTGCAGAGCTTTAGTTGAAAATCTTTATTTCCTAGGTGTGATACTTGGCAAGGTAGATGAATAGGAAAAATATTGGATAAAGGCTGCAGGGGGAAGATTTTCCTTGATGTGATCAAACTAAATAGTGCATATTGTCAGCTCTGCAGGAGACTGGGTGTTGCCATATGTGTATAGCTGCTGAAATGGAATAAACAGCTGCTGCCAGGAATCAGATTCCTGGCAAGAAGGCAAACTTAAGTCCTCCTGTTTCAAAAATAAAAATCACCAGAGGGATTCCCCTTTCTTCAGTTCCAACCAGAAGTGCCATAAAATCATAGAATGGCCCTGTAGTGTGGTTTATAATAATAATACCAAGTATTTATAGAGGGCTTTACAATTGTGAAAATTTTTTATCTACATTTTCTCATTTGAGCCTCACAACAGTCTTAAAGGTAGGCAGAGAAGGTGTATAATTATTAACCCCATTTTACAGATGAGGAAACTGAAGGTCAATTATCTGGGAGACAGGGTGGTGAAGTACAATGCTTGCTGATTTGAATTTAAAAACCCGGATCTGAAGTCTGGCTACCTACTTACTATCCACTAAGTTTTCAACCCCAATAAAATAAAAAGTTTGAAGTAGACCATAGATTCTTAACTTGGGGATTCATGAACTTGCTTTTTAAAATATTTTGATGGCTGTATTTCAATGTTATTGGTTTCCTTGGTGATCTTATTTTATTTTTGCATTTAAAATCACTGTTTTGACAAGGGATTCGTGTTTCACAAGACTGCTAAAGGATCCATGACAAAGACAATCTTAAGATCCATTAGACTAAGTGAATAGGAAGATCTCTTTTGGCTCTAAATCAATAATTCTAGAATGTGTACAAGTTCATAGAGGCAGTTATTAGGTAACCAGAGGACTAGCTTCTGCAATTTCCTAATTCCTAGTCTTGTGCCCTTTCCACTATGGGGAGGTAGCAAGAAAGTGTGGGCAGGACATTGGCTTTGGAGGTCGGAGACCCTAAGTCCAATCACATTTGTGATTGTGAGCCAGACTCTTAATATCTAGGAGTTGCAGTGTCTTCATCTGTTAAATGATATGGTTGGACTAATTGGCTTCTGAGGTTTCTTCTTGATATAAATCTGACTCTCCTATGATGTCCTGAGAGTTTTACATGCCTGTGTATTTCTCAGTTAAGCTTTAGAGTTTTGTGAACTCACTTTGGAAAGAAGTGGTATGAATTCTCCAGTTTTACCCAGGGAACCATAGACTTTGTAAGATACATGAGATTTGAAAAAGGTATTCTCACCCAGTTTCCAGAAGGAGAGTAGGTGAGAAGCAAACAGGATATGAGGCAACCCAGACAGAACCTTTGGAATGTAACAAACACAAGTCAGGCAGCATGAGAAAGCAAGAAAAGCAAATGGATTTAAAGCATTGAAAGCTGAAATTTGAACCCAGGTCACATACTTGTTTTGTGATTTTAAGTCTGCCCTCTCTGAACCTCATGGTCCTCTGTAAAATGAGAAGTTTGAATTCAGTGCCTTCTGAGATCCATTCCAGTTTTTTGTGTGATCCTGATTTGAGCTGCTCTTTTATTTTTAAATCAAGGGTTCCTGCCCCAGTGGCCCTGGGCTTTTATGCTGTAGCAGTATATAGTATAGAGATAACCCAAGGTCTCTAATCTTCCAAGCACTTCAGAGAAGGAAGCAATTCAGATGTGGTTCAACTGTTTTCAAACATTTTTGCCTGTGCATAGCATAATGCCAGGCAGAAAAAGACTTCTCACAAAGACCCTTGGGCTCCTGTTCCCTTTGAAAGCATCTTTATTGAAAGAATATGCAGCCTTTTTAGAGAAAAATGCATATGTTATTTAGATCAGTCTCTCAATGTCCTTCAAGGAAAGTGGCTTAGTATGATGCTGCTACAAGACAGGATCCTAGTAGATGGAGTAAAGGATGACCTTTGGAGAAGTCTTAAGACGTTGGGTCCAGGAAAGATGCCTTATATGCTGCCTTGATCCCTACTCCAAGGGGAATCTTATGTGGACTTTTTTATATGGCAGGAAAATGGGTGTATTTCCCCTGGAGTTATTTAAAGTTTCTTTCTGTGGCTGCCAAAGGGAGACTATTCCCATAATTTGGCCTGCTCCCACCCCCATCACTTTTGCTTTAGAGTTTGTTGTTGAGTCATTTTCAGTCATGTGCAATTCTTCATGACTGTATTTGATGTTTTCTTGGCAAATATACTGGGATGATACTTCTCTAACTCATTTTACAGATAAGGCATATAGGATTAAGTGACTTGCTCAGGGTCATACAGCTAGTAAGTGTCTGAGGATAGATTTGAACTCAGAAAGATGAGTTTTCCTGACTCCAAGTCTGGCACTCTATCCACTGCATTATCATAGCTAACCCCCTCCGCCCCCCGTTTTAGAGCTAGATACCAAATCTGACTGCACTCTTTGAGTGATACTCTGAGCAGTGCCAACTCAGACTCTTACCCTGAATTTCCATGCATATTGACTACATGGTATAGATGATAACAGGCTCTCTTTTTTCTGTGTGATATCCTTTACTGTACTGAAGGTCAGCATCATCTAGGAGTATACATAGAGACAGAGGCCCCTTTGCCTTTCTAGGAGCTCCTCAAGAGCAGGAAGCCCTTTTACCTTTTTTTTTTTTTTTTTAATCTCCAGCTCTTACTACTGCGCCTGGCAGATAGGAGGTGCTTCATGAATGTTTATTGACTAACTACCATTTGACCAGAGTCATGGATAAAAGATGGACAGAAAGAAATTTGAGAAAGAGTAAGAGGGTTGATAAAAGGGGACAATGCTAGAGGTACTGAGATGGTAGGAAGCATCTCAGTTTGTAAAATTTACCAGGTTCAGGAATCTGATTTTATCAAATCATTTAGAAGTGATTAAGTTGTAGGGAGCTAATTTATCCTAAGCAACTTCTGAGAAATTGGTTTAGTTCTAGCTTATTAATTTGCAATGGGAGAAATACATGCAAATAAACAAGTGCTGTTGTTTGCACTGGACAGACTCTCCTGCTGGTTACAAGTTATATAAGCTTTTATTAAACATCTAGTATGGGGCAAGCACTATGCTAAGCACTAGGATTACAAATATAAGAAAAAGAAAGACAATCAAAGAGTTTACATTACAATCTTAGAAGATAATACATATAAAAGGGTTGAAAATGGGAGGGGAATGGAGGTAGATATACAGGAGCATGGTAGCAAACTTCAGAGAATAAAGAATGAGTGATATGGTTTCCTTACTCAAAATGGAATATTTCACCAATAAAAAGGGTGCTACAAATAAACTGGGGAAAATTTTTTACATTCAAGAGTTCTGAAAGGCCTTATTTGTAAAGTATATAGAGAATTGACTCAAATGTATAAGAATTCAAGCTATTCTCCAATTGATAAATGGTCAAAGGATATAAACAATTTTCAGTCATGTGAAACCATTTATAGTCATATGAAAAGGTGCTCTAAATCACTATTTATCAGAGAAATTCAAATTAAGACAACTCTAAGGCATTTTCCTTTCATATAAAAGAGTTCATATAAATGTCCTCTTGGAGTAGGGCTCAGAGCAGTATATGAGACAGCTTTCCTGAATTCAACATCTTAAGACTTCTCTAAAGAACCTCTTTTACTTCATCTACTAGGATCCTGTTTTGCAGCAGTGTCATACCAAGCCACTTTCCTTGAAGGGCATTGAGAGATTAATCTAAAATTAACAAACCTCTCAGATTGGCTAAGATGACAGGAAAAGATAATGATGAATGTTGGAGGGGATGTGGGAAAACTGGGACACTGATACATTGCTGGTAGAGTTGTGAATGGATTCAACCATTCTGGAGAGCAAGTTGGAACTATGCCTAAAAGGCTATCAAACTGTGCATATCCTTTGATCTAGCAGTGTTTCTACTGGGCTTGTATCCCAAATAGATCATAAAGGAGGGAAAGGGACCCACATGTGCAAAAATGCTTGTGATAGCATTTTCTCTAGTGGCAATAAACTGGAAACTGAGTGGATACCCATCAGTTGAAGAATGGCTGAATAAGTTATGATATATAAATGTTATGGAATATTATTGTTCTACAAGAAATGATCAGCAGAGACTTACATGAACTGATGCAAAGTAAAATGAGCATAACCAGGAAATCATTGTACATGGCAATAGCAAGATAATCAACTGTGACGCACGTGGCTCACTTCAACAATGAGATGATTGACGTCAGTTCCAATGTATCTTGTGATGAAGAGAACCATCTGCAACCAGAGAGAGGACTGTGTGAACTGAATGCAGATCTCAACATAGTATTTTCATTCTTTTTGTTGTAGTTTGCTTGCATTTTGTTTTCTTTCTCACTTTTTTCCCTTTTTGATCTGATTTTTCTTGTGCAGCACAATATTTGTGGAAACATGTAAAGAAAAATTGCATGTGTTTAACATATATCGGATTACTTGCTGTCTAGAGGAGGGGGTGAGGGAAGAAAGGGAAAAAATTTGGTATACAAGGTTTTGCAAGAGTTAATGTTGAAAATTAAATAAAGTTTTTGAAAATAAAACCTTTAATAAAAAATAAAAATGAAATATTTGATGTAAAGGCAAAAAAAAAAAAGGTGCTACAGGAGTGAAGGGAGGAAGCACCATTGTCATTCCTCTAGGAGGCCACAGCACCAGAAGTTTGTTTGATGAATATGGAATCTTGAATTGAGGGAAATGGAAATTCTCAAGACAAATGTACATTGAGTTTGGGAAGCATGAAGAATTGTTCTTCTCCACCAGAAGGTTATGTCTGACATCATCCTTTTCAATTCATGGTAGCCTTTCTCCTGGATGTTGCTGATATCCTATTCTAACTTTTCATATCTTCTTTCTCTCTGCCTTTTCTCACTTTCA
Source organism: Myrmecobius fasciatus (assembly GCA_023553655.1). NCBI lineage: Eukaryota > Metazoa > Chordata > Mammalia > Dasyuromorphia > Myrmecobiidae > Myrmecobius > Myrmecobius fasciatus. Next base: position 18,586 of record JAJPUD010003493.1, read on the forward strand.
TCTACACTTGAAAACACTTATGTCCCTCCTTTTATGACAACATTGTCTTGAACAAGTTACAAGGAAATGGAAGAGATTGCCAGTTTTCTTTATAATCAATTATTTTCTAGTCCTGCCTTTTGGGGGAGATTCAGGGAGACAAGATCTAGGGATCTTCTTAATGGAGTATACCTCAGGTTATTCACTCCATTGTAACATGACCTCATGTTGCATTATAACTGACTAGATTCCAAGTTATTTTAGTCAAGTCAGAAAACATTACCTAAGTACCTCCTACATACATGCCAGGCATTAAGTCCTAGGATACAAAGAGAGGCAAAAACTAAAACAAAACAAAACCAGTCTCTCCACTCACTGTTTACTGGAGGAGACCATATGCAAGCAACTATATACAAACTATCTATGCATCTATCTATCTATCTATCTATCTATCTATCTATCTATCTATCTATCTATCTGATAAACTGGAGATAATGAACAGAAATAAGGCACTGTATTAAAGAGGTTTAGAAGGTTTCTGGCAGAATGTGAAATTTTAGCTGAGACTTGAAGGAAACAAGGAAGTAGAGAAGGGGACAGAGAAAGTTTCAAGCAAAAAAAAAAGGCAGTAAAAATGCCCAGAGTCAGAAGATGACATGTATTTTACAAGAAACAGCAAAGTCAATAACCCCGAATCACAGAATACATAGGGTTGAGTAGGGTGTAATAAGAGTGTAAAGGCAGAAGGCCGGGCTATAAAGGCTTTGAATGTCAAACTGAGGAATTTTTATATGATCATGGAGGGGATAGAGAGGCTCTGGAATCTCTTAAATGGGGGGAGGATGGTGGTGACATGACACCTGTGCTTTAGGACAATTAGTTTGACAGCTGAGTGGAAGACAGATTGGAATGGAAAGAGATTCAAGCCAGGAGACTACCCTAGCAGACTACTGAAATAATCCAAGTATGAGGAAGAGAAAGCCTGCACCAAGGTGCTGGAAATGTCAGAGGAGAGAAGAGGAAAAATATGAGAAATGTTTTGAAGGTACAATGGACAGAATTGACAACATATTAGATAGGGGAGAAGAGATATAGTGAGGAGAAGAGGATGACATCTGACTTTTGAGCCTGGATGACTGAAAGAATGGTTGTATCTTCAACAATAATAGAGAAGTGCATTAGGATGGAAGGCTTCAGGGGAAGGATAATGAGCTCAGTTTTGGACACAATGAATTTAAGACGTCTAAGGAACATCTATTTCAAGATATCCAACAGACACTTAAAAATATTAGTAGAGAGGTTAGAAGAGAGGTAAGAAGTAGGTGAGTAGATGAGAGAATCATCAGCATAAAGAAGATAAGTGAATCTGTTGGAAGTGATAAGATTGTTAAGAGAAACAGCATAGAAGGAGAAAAGATCCTAGGAAAGAGTTTGAGAGATAGCAGATGGTTAGATTGGATGAAGATTCAGCAAAAGGGTCTGAAAAAGAATAGCCAAAATAGGTAGGAGAAGAATCAGGATAGAGTAATGTCACAGAAACTAGAGAGAAGATAATATCAAGAAGAAGAAAGTGATGAACAGTTTCAAAGGCTGTAGAAAGCTAAAAAAGGAGGAGTACTTTTAAAAGACCATTAAATTTGTCAATCAAGAGATCATTTGGTTCTTCTGCAAAGAGAAGTTTCTGTTGACTGATGAGGCTGGAAGCCAGAATTCATAGAGTTAAGAGGAGAGTGAGAGAAAAGGAAGTGGAGGCATCTATTATAGATGGCTTTCTCAAGGAGTTTAGCCACAAAAGGGAGGAGTGATGTGAGATGATAAGTAATGAGAATAGACAGATTAAGTGAAGGTTTTTTGACACTGGGGAAGATGTGAGCAGCATGTTTGTAGGCAGTATTGAAGAAGCCTGTAGACAGGGAGAACGTAAAGATAAGTGAGTGGAGATGAGGAAGGAGACAATGTGCTAGACAAAATGGGATGACCAGGAGTCACTTGCACATGTAGAGGGGTTTGCTTTGGCAAGAAGGGTTCCTGAAGGTATCTGAGTGTTGTGAAATGAGGAGGAGAATACTGTGTTCTTGGTGAATGGTCTCTTTTTTTTCAGTGAAATATGAAGCAAGGTTCTCAGATGAGAGAGTAGGGTTAGGGAAAGCCATGGGAGATTTGGTGAGAGATGAAAAGATTTATAAAAGCTGAAGTGATGAATGAAATAATGAATTGATTAGGGAGGCATAAAAGGATTGCCTTGCCACAATGAGGGCTCAATTGAGATTATGTAAAGTAAATTTGTAGAGAACCGAGTACCATTTTGTAATTTTTTTCTAGCTTCAGTCAGCAGTATGTAATTATATTCCATGAGATTTCTGAAGCTAACAAAGCATTCAACTATATGCACCTATCAACCTGCAACATTAGGTAAGCATGGCTGGCATAAATCAAACTAGTTAGGCTTTTCTTAAAAGCAGAGATATCAATGTTCATTATATCTTTTGATTCAATAATCCCATTGCTAAGCATATTCCCTAAAGAAAGCAAAGACAGGAAGGACCCATATGCACCAAAATATTCCTAGTAATACTTTTTATATACTATTTTATTTCCTCTCAATTACATGTTAAAACAATTTTTAAAACAATTTTTTTAGTTTTGAGTTCCAAATTCTATTCTTCACTCTCTCTTGCCCTTCCCCCTGCCGTGAGATGGTAAGAATTTGATACAGTTTATATATGTGCAATCATGTAAAACATTTTCATATTAGTCATTTTGTATCACCAGACAAATTGAAAAAAAAAGTGAATAACAATCTGTTTCAGTCTGTATTTAGACAATATCAGTATTTTCTTTGGAAGCAGACACATGCTTTATCATTAGCCTTTTTGGGTCATTGTATTGCTGAGAATTGCTAAGTCATTTATAATTTGAAGTACAATTTTGCTATTAGTGTATACAATGTTCTCCTGATTCTGCTGTCTTCACTATCAATTCATATGTCTTTCCAGATTTTTCTGAAATCATCCTACTTGTCATTTCTTATAATATTTTGTCACAGCTTATTTAGCCATTCTCCAATTGATGGGCATCCTCTCAATTTCTAATTGTTAGCTACCATAAAAAGAGCTACTATAAATATTTTAGTACAAATAAATCCTTTCCTCCTTTGGGATATAAATGTATCAGCGGTATTGATGGATCAAAGATCCATACACAGTTTTATATATATATATATATATATATGTATATATATGCATATATATACATATATATATATGGAGTTCACAACTCCACCAACAGCATAATAGCACATTTTGAGGTAGGAAAAAATGTAAATAAAGTGCATGCTCTTGATTAGAGAATGGCTGAGTAAATTATGGTTTATGTAACATTATTATGCAATAAGAAGCAATAGATATAAGAACTGATATATAAGCATATACATGTTTATATGTATGTATGTGTGTAAATATATAATAAATAACAATGATTTAAATAAAAGGGTGACTAGGTAGTATAGTAGAGTATTGGGCCTGAATTTAGGTTCCTGGCTTCATCTTAGGCAAGTCAGTTTCTTCATCTGTAAAATGAACTGGAGAAAGAAATGGCAAACCACTCCAGTATCTTTGCCAAGAAAACTCCAAATGGGGTCATGACTGATAAAATGATTAAACAACAAATATAAAATAAAAAGCACACTAAAATAAACCCAAATACCATATAATTACAATGATCAATCTTGGCTACAAGAAAATGGACCTTCCTCCTTTTCTTAGAGAGAATGGTCAAAGGAGACAATAAGTGCTGAATGCTGCCCATGATGTCTGATTTGGTCACTCTGTAAGGCTTCTTAATTACAAAAGAGAGTTCGCTGGGTTGGCTGTGGAGGTTGAAGAAGAAGTATTCCTGAAATGGTTGTGATGGCAACATTAAGATATTAATTTTTTTAAAAAATTAAAAAATAAAAACAAACATTAAAAATGCCATGTATCTACTATGAACTCAATGCTGATCAATGGCTGATCTTAACAACTCTCTGGACCCCTTTTCCTTGTGACCTCAGTCTTGTTTATTTGGTTAGCAAACTCAAGAGTAGCCCTGTTGCTGTCTCTGCATGTATCAAACCAGAATCTGTTTGCTCAGTTAATGATTCTCAGCTATTCCACCAATCTCTGAGGGTGAGTTCATTCTGCAGTGGGTCAAAGTCATATATTTGTTTTATGCTGATTCTGTTTCAAACAGTGACATTTTCCTGAGTTGCTTCCAGATTTGAAAGATATTTCCCATTTAGAACTTGCTGCCTTTCACCATTGGCCAAAGATTTTCCATATTGAATATCAAATAAGACTTGAAACTTTATGAGAAGGCTACCACTTTTGAATCAGACAACAAATGTGAGGATGCTATATCTAGAAAGTCTTTGTTAAAATTTATTGATAGGGAAGGGAAGCCCTTGGGAGGGGGCTCCTCTATCCATCTTGTGTTAGGAGATTCCTTTAAAACATTTTATTTTTATCCTTGTTTCCAAGGATTTCAGATGGATTAAAAATTAATCATAATATAAAGCAGGACAAATAAAAAAATTAATTAAATCAGTTAAAATGAATAGAGAAATAATTGCACCAGGTACCTGGGATAGCTTATACTTACAGAGCTCTTTACGATGTTAAGATACTGAATCAAGATACTTTATGATGTCAAGAGCACAGAATCTGGTGTTGAGCTAAGTAAAAAATGAAATGAAAATACATTGTATTATCCAGGTCTCATTATCTGATGAAAGGTATTCATCTGCAAAGACAAAATTTTTTCCCTTGCTTAGCACAGTGCATACTGAATAAATACTTGTTGACTTGATTTGTTGAATTCTAGGAAGGATTTGCAAGTTGTGAGTCTTACACACATAAAGGACATTGAGTAATATGGGATCTTCCCAAAGTTTTATTGCAGTTTTAAACTATAAAAACTTAAAACTGTACCAAGACTTTTGATACAACTGTAACATGGGCAAAGCATTTGTTCAACTACCCTTTTGTAAATGACATGAAAATAACTTTTAATTGGATTTTATTTATGCAGGTCCTCTATAAAAGTTGATGGCATAACATTAAACCTGTCAACCAAGAGAATTCAGATGCTTTGCTCTCTGATAATCTCACTCATGGACTGGCAACTTTTTTTTGAAAGAAGAGTCATTTTTTTTTGCTAATATGCTTCAGTATTTCAATAATCACAATCACAGTGTTATCACAATAATATGATCATGTGAATGGCATAGATCACAGCTAGTTGGTCCATTTCCTTCCATCAATTATTCATTGAGATTGTAGCCCAAAGATTGGAGGCTTGACTTTAGTTCTTTTAACAATCCTTTAACATTAGAACAGCCCTTGAGTTGTACATTGGTGTTTCCATTTTCTCCCCATTAAATGACCAGCCCACTTCCTTTCAGCATAAAATTCTCCAATAATATCTTTTACATGTTTCCCATACAAATGATCATTTGTATTATAATGCCGTCTGCTTATGCCTGCCATATATTTATGTCTCCATTGCCCTTTAGTGGGCTCACAATTTTTATGCCTTGGAAATTGTATTATATAATTTACAGCTATTGAGCTATGCCTTCTTTCTGTTGATTGTCTCAAATTTATCCCATATGTATCTTATTTATATTAAGTTTTTTGCTTTTTCTTTTTCCCACTAGTCTGAAAGTTTCTTAGAGTGGAAACTATATTTGGCTTTTCTTTCTATCTCTAGTGCTCAGCACAGTGCCCAGCACATAATAAACCCCTAATAAATGCTTGTTGACTGATTGAATTAAGCCTAACTGAAAGAATACTGGAATTTTTTAAATGAGCTTTTGCCTCAAGAGAACTGTTGACAACACTGCTCAGTTTTCCTAAAACAATCCATTTTACACTCTACTTCCTATTTTGGGAGGAAGGGTATTTTCATTATCTAAGATAATAGATTACCTTTTCAATGGCATGTCACAGTCAGGACAATGAATATTCTTTATCCATTTTTTTTTCTCTACATGGATCATTAGATGAATCTCAGGTGAATGACTGCAGTTCTAGTTGAGAGAGCCCTATAGTATTCTGAGTCTTCATCCAGGCAGCTCAGTGTCATCTCCAAAATATAGCATGTGGAGTCTCTTAACATCTATCAGGAGTCCTACTTTCATTTGGATCTGGGATTAAGAAATCCCTCTATGACAGTGAAGCTCATACCTCTTTGGAAAACATAAATCTCCTTGTCTCCATAGAGCCAATTAGAAAGTTGTTGAACAAAGTTATCCCTGTGGTTGTACTCTTCAGGAATCTTGTGTGATTTTAATTTATGCAAAGGAGAGCTTTAGAGGAGCTATCTAGGATGGATATAGATTTTCTTCACAGAGAAACATCAGAAACTTAGCTTGTATCTCAGTTCTTAGAATAAGATCATAGATGCAGAGCTGGAAGGGATCTCAGAGGCCATCTCATTTGATGCCTTCAATTTTACAGATGTAGGAAACTGAGGCCCATGGAGGCTAAGTGATTTGGCCCACTCATACAAGTAGTAAGCATCAGAGACAGGATTTGAATTTAGTTCCTTTGGCTTCAGAGCCAATCTTCTTTCCAATGGACCACACTGCCTTGCTTTTCTTAGTCAATCAATAAAAATTTATTGAGCTCTCATAGGAGATTTGGCACTTCTGCCATATCCTTTACTGCCCACAGGAAACAGGCCTCCCTGCTCACACATTCCTTGAATAACTCTCATGCTTCCTGAAGAATATTTCAGAAGATGCTGAATCCCCAGACTTTCAATTATTTATAACTCTAACCTGCCCCCTCAGCGAGTCCTGGAGACCTGATGTCAACACCAGGGCTTAAATAATAAATTAATATTCCAAGGGCACTCAGATCTAATACTCTTTGGTGAAGCTGTGGGGGGGGAAGGAGGAAAAAGGAAGGTGGGGAGTGATTGGGGAAAAGAGAAATGAGGAGAAAACCATTAGAATTAGGACTTTGGCTGATTTAGAAGGAGGAACTTCAGAGAATTTTTTTTCCTTTAAGGATTTTATTCATTTTAAAGTTTCATAGTTTAAAGTTTCATAGCCAAGGAGGAACATGAACTTGCCTGGACTTGGTGATAGGAAATTAAGGGCAACTATATACACTCATTATCTCATCATTTATTTTGAGTTTCAATTCCCTATTTAGCCATTTGTTTCATCTTTCTAGTCTGAAGATTATCCTCCTTGGTATAGAAAACAAAAGCAAAATAAATGTTGGATACTTATTTCCGTTGTGTGTTTTCTTTCTATCCGATTCAAGCAGAAATCCTCTATTTTCCTTGCCACACTTGCTTGGAGGAGATAAATGAGTTTTAAAATTATATATAATATATGTGCATATATTATATTTAATATCTATCATTTTGTAAACCTAAAAGTGTTATATGAATGTTAGCTATTATTATTGTTGATGATAATAGTGACAACAATAATAATAGATTAAGAAATAGAATTATAAAGCTGGAAGGACTCCTAGAGATTATCTAGTCCAATTCTCTCATTTTATAGCTGAGAAGGTGAAATCTAGAGAAGTGACTGTATTAAAGGTCACCCAACTACTTAAATGACAGAGCTAGATTCTGAGGACAACTGATTTCCATACAATATTCTTATTATTAAACCATGCAAAATTCATGAGAAAAGACTAAATAAACTGGGATTTCTAATTGATTTATTTTGACCATTCATTTTTTGAAAATTTTTGAGTTCCAAATTTCCCTCCTTCCATTCTCTCTTCTCCCTGTTGAGAAGGTAAGTAATATGACATCATGAACTGAGACTCCTTAACCATAAGAGGGAATAATTGAATCACAGATTTAGAACTAGAAGGGATCTCCCTCATTTTTCAGATAAGGAAAGAGGCATCGAAAGAGTAAATAATTTACTCAGGGTCATACATCTATTAATATCTGAGGCAGGATTTGAATCCAGGCTTCTTGATTCTAATTCCAATCTCATATTCACAACTGCAGACACTTTTCAGAGAGCAGAGTGCAGAATACGAGGCAATCTTTAGGTATGAAGAAGATTATTATGAAGAGACCAGAGACCAATTTTTCTTTTCTCAGGGCAGGAGAAGAAAATAGGCTTAAACTTAATTCTGAAAGTGGAGTTGATTTGATTCTAAAAATATCAATATTGATACCTATCAATTGGAGAATAGATGAGCAAATTATGACTCATGAACATAATAGGTTAATATTGTACTGTTAAGACAATTTCATAGAAATCTGGGAACTTTTGTGTGAACTAGTATAGAATGAAGTGAATATAGAATCAAGAGAGCAATTTATACAAGAACATCATAAAGATAAACAACTTTAGAAGAATTTAGATCTCTAATGAATGCAATGATAGACCAGAATTCCACGTTCCTCACCTCCTGACATAGAAGTGATAGACTCAAATTATGGATGAGAAATACCTTTTAAGACATAGCTAATATGGGAATTTATTTTGCTTGACCATATATTTGTTTTTTCTTTTTCAGTGGGGTGGGGGTTATGAGGTAGGAGGGAGAGAAAAATATTTTTAATAAAAGAAAAAAAAGAAAAACAATAATAAACATTTTTAGGTTAGAAACTTTATTATTAAGTGGATAGCTCTGCTTTTGGAAATATATAAATAGAAGACTGTATCACCTCTGCCTGGGGAAATTCTTAAGAAAAAGACAGGTTATCATCTCTGAACTGTTTAAATTGCAGGTAAAAGATGGGGTGATGCAATGGATTAAAATTATTTCACTCTTAAGGAATTCTTGACCTTTTTTTCTATAAATGATTCATGTCCCCCAAGGCAAGTTCTCACATTTGTAATAATTCTATTGCTGCCCTGCTTCTTGATCTCTCTCTCTCTCTCTCTCTCTCTCTCTCTCTCTCTCTCTCTCTCTTTGCTGTGGCAATTGAGATTAAGTGACTTGCCTAGGGTCACACAGGTAGGAAATGTTAAGTGTCTGAGGTAAAATTTGAACTCAGGTCCTCCTGACTTCAGAGCTGGTGATCTATCCACTGCACCACCTAGTTGCCTCTCTTAAACTGTTTAAAGGAAAAATTTTCTTATTGTGAGGTGATGGTGGATACATTATCTGACATGTAGTAAATACTATTATAGTATTATAAATATATAATACATACAGACATATATACATATATCTATATTTCTATCTATGTATCTGTTTGTGTATGTGTGTATGTATGTATCTGTCTGCCTGTCTGTATACTAATGCTTATAGGCCTGATTAGTAATATTTATCTTTTTTATTTAAATAGAGCCTTATAGTTTACAAAGTGAGGGTATCTCAGGGTAGCAATTAGTGGTTACTGAAATAGTGTGGCTCTGTTCCATTCTAGTCTCTGCCACAGACAGATCTTTTTTTTTTTTTTTTTAATGACCTGGACACTTAGAGGACTATAAGACCATTGCATCATAGATACAGAGATCGAAAGTACTTTTGAGATCGCCAAGTCCAAAGCTAGAAATGTGAAGGACACATTAAACCATATATAAGGATCCCTGCAGGCTGCATATTAGAAAACCATTTGTTTATATTATCTTTATTTCATTGTATTTTTATTTTGTTAAATATTTCTCACCTACATTTTAATATGATTTGGGCAAACTTGGGAGAATTGTGGGCAGCATATGGCCAGAAATTGACATTTCTGTTATGAAGTAGATGCTACAACTAATATTTTTTCCCATTTTAACAATAAGGAAGCAGAGCACCAGAAATTAAATAGTTGATGAGTGACAGAGTTCTTGCCTTTTAAGTCTGGTGCTCAGTCCACTACTATGCCATGCTGATAATAAGCATATTTCGAACACCCTGTGCACCCTTGCATGAAATGGGTCTAGAGACAATGTTTAGATTTCACTTTCATGAGATTTTTTTTTCTCTTTCTAACAAGCATATGCTTCTTAACAAGATTCTGGGGATTTTTTTTTCTTTCTTCTTGGCAAATTCTATAGACTTTTATTAGATACACTATTATTTCAATCCATGATTACATGATGTCTGGGTTTTCCTGAACTCAAATGCAATATCCTGAGAAATGAGAAGCTTTATTGAAAAGTCAAAGTAGACAGATTGGGGGTAGAGGAGAAAGTACAGGTAAGGGATACAGAGATAGTTTATTTTCTTTCTATCAATTTTTTGCTAGATATATATTTACACTTACACATAATATATTTGTTTACACTTGCATGTATCTTCAATTTAAGGTCAAATTTAAATTTATTTTTATAATTATATTAAAAATAGTTCATACAAGGAAAACTGGTAAGATTTTTTTATTTTAAATTAAGCCTCTGTTTTTAAAAATAACAGTGTATACAAGTATTAAGCAACACTTGTATATAAGATTACAAGAATACAAGTGTAAGCTTTGTAATAAAACATAGATCAATAAATATTTGTAGGAATGTCTCCCTTTCATAAATACAGTCTAAAAACCAAACTGAATTGAACTGAAAGGACCCGGTGGGTGGGCAGCACAGGAAATAGTAAAAACATTGTGATAAGCTTGAGGTAGGGATCATAATACACACTGCTTCTTGACTTAGCAAGATGATTTATGTAGTAGCTCTTAGCAAACCTAAAGATATATACTTTACATATAAACATGGTTATGAAATGTGATGATGCAACCACAGCTGCCTGATTAGCCCAGGGGCTAATCCTGCGATTGCATATTTTTTAACAGAAAAGATGGTCTGCCAGTTAAACAAAGAGGTGGAGGGGCCATCCAGTTGCAGAACTGGGTCCAGATGTGCTCCTCAGATAGATGAATGGAGAAAGCAGAATGAGACTCCCTCTACTGGAAAACTTAGCTAGCCAACCTACTGGCCAGAATTTCTTGCATTTGTGAGGAAAGAATAAGGCTTTATTTCTTCCATGAAGTTTGTACCTCACTAAAATAATTTTTCTGGATTAAGAAAAAATGGAACAAACAAGAACTAAACCATTCTAAACTAACATTCTGATTCAAGAAATTGGTTTTCATCATCTGCTTTGGCAACACATAAATTTGTTTTTCTGCTCGATGCCAGGTAAATAGAAGATTCTCAATACTGACTAATTCATAAAACTATCAATGGGAAAGGTATGGATTTTTTCCTGTGAAATTTTATATTTCATTTTAGAAGCAAGGATGTGAGTTCAGATGTGAGTGTTGATAGGACTGAAATGTCAGTCCACTTCTAAATAGTAACTTCACACTTCCCTTGAAAACATAAAAGTGCTTTTTCTGAGTTTTTTTCCTTCCTTTTTCTGCCACACTTTGCTCATTTTCATCTATTTGTCCATACATTATACTTCATTCAGAGTCATGTTCTCACATATCATTTTTCTAGCCCCATCATGGAGACTTTCACACTCTCTTACCTATTTGGGAACTGAAACTCATTATTGTGACAATAGAGCCAGGAGTCTGTATTGATACAAACTGGTATTTGACATAATAAATAAAAAGGCACTTGTCTTACTCTCCTTTTTTCCCCCAATAGGAATTAAGACTTGAAGGATTTTGCAAAGTTGAGTTATTTTTATTTATTTACCTTTTCAAGGCAAACTTTTATCAGCTGTTTTCTCTATCCTTCACCACTCTTGCCACTCCTACCATTATGAATACTATAGGAGCATTCATATCAATTGCAATTTCTAAATAATTTTTGTGAAGTATATTATAGTGACTTTGTTTTCTCTGGCATGTCTACCTACGTAGGGATGAAAAGAGGTGAGAGAGTCTTTTGAAGTTCATAATTATTTTTTATTAACATTCATAAAAAAATTGAACCAGACTTTTAAAAATTTTTAGCAATAACAAAAAATTGGTTCCCAAGGAACACAGGGAAAAAAACTATTTTATTGCTAGATAAGCAAAAGGATCATAAAATTTTAGAATGACAAAGGACTCCAAAGCTTACTTCCTCCACCCTCCTCTCTCTTCACCCTCCCATCTAATGTTTAGACAAGTCATCAATCCAATTACAACATATAATTGAAGATTTAGAGCTGGAGAAGATATATGAGTCACTTAGTCCAATCCCCTAATTTTAAAGATAAGGAACCTAGGGTCCAAAGATGATGACTAAAGTCACATAGGAAGTGGCAAGCAAAGGAATTGAACTGAAGCCTTTTGCCACCAATCTTATACTCGTTTCAATGCACCATACTTGTTATACTTAAGAACCTCCCATAATGAAAAATTTTCCCCATTTCCATTTAAACTTTTTAATAATTTTGTATTTTTTTCCTTATTTAGTCATTCTTGTACCTTTTCCCTTTTTATGGACACTAAAATTATCCCTTTAATGAACTATTCTAAAATTTTATTTTATCAGGAATCAGTCAAATTCAGTAGCCTATATGATATATCCACCTTCCTTTTTTGAAAGTTGTAATGACATTTTTTAACCTCCAGAACTCTAGGATCTCTTTGCTCTCAACAATTTCTCAGAAATAACCTATGCTAATTCAGTAATTACATCCACAAAATTTTTGAGTACCCTGGGATCTAGTTTGCCTGGACTTGGTGATAGGAAATTAAGGGCAACTATATACACTCATTATCTCATCATTTATTTTGAGTTTCAATTCCCTATTTAGCCATTTGTTTCATCTTTCTAGTCTGAAGATTATCCTCCTTGGTATAGAAAACAAAAGCAAAATAAATGTTGGATACTTATTTCCGTTGTGTGTTTTCTTTCTATCCGATTCAAGCAGAAATCCTCTATTTTCCTTGATTATCCTCTTTTTATTTTTGTCCTTTTTGTAGTCTCCAGAAATTATTTCAAATTTTGGGTTTTATTCTGATAGAAACTCAATTTTCTTTTGTATTCGTTAGTTATCTCTCCTTTTTATACATCTCTTAAAATCTGAGTTGATGGATGACTTCCTCTCTCTGTAGCATCTGTCTTTTTTACACAACTCCCTTCCCCTTTTGGTTCTCATCAGAATCATTGTTATTGTGCCATCAGTGTTTATTCTTAAGATCCTACCATTCTCTTAAAACAATGTCCCTTTTAGAGTCTTAGCATAGGTTTCTTTTATCTAACTTTTGAACTTTTTGAAATTCTGTTTCCTAAAGTTTAGGGTCCATTTTTGATTGTGCTTGGTATTTTCTTTCTTATGCATCATCTCCTCAAAGATGATGTCAACAATTATTCTCAAAATTTCTTTCATTTCTGCTTTACCAAACAATATTTTATCATTGGTAAGAAAGGTCAGAAAACTCACCAATGTACTTAGAACTTGAAAAATACAAAAGCAGAATATTTCTCAACAAATCTTATTTTACACTTCTTGCTGGTCCATTACCTGTTTGGCTGTCTTTAATCTGCTATTCTCATCTCCATTTATTCTGAATAGTCATTGGGACTTCAGCCTAATAAATATAGAAAAAAGAGGTAGATTAGCTGGTAGGGGGAAAATCCATTAAGTGGATCAGAAAAAACAACTTGGAAAATAACCTCTTTAAAGATAAGCATGCTGGTGAATGCTTGCATTCCCTAATGATGGGAAGACTAAAGTTGGTAAGTCCCTTAAGTTCAGGAGTTAACTATAGGATGACAATAATTGATCCAGTATTCACATTAAATCTCAGATTAGAATAATAAATCCCCAGGAGCAGAGGGCAAGCAGGCTGCCTAAAGGAGTGGTAAATCTGTCTAGATTGGAAAAACAGATTAGGTCAAAGCTTCTGTATTGATTATTATTAGGATCTATGTTTGAAGTGATTCTGTACTTATAGTCTGGGCAGTATAGTGAGATCTGATCTAGAAAAAAAGAAAGGAATAAAGGTGTGTGTGTGTGTGTGTGTGTGTGTGTGTGAGAGAGAGAGAGAGAGAGATAGAGAGAGAGAGAGAGAGAGAGAGAGAGAGAGAGAGAGAGAGAGAGAGAGAGAGAGAGAGAGGAAAGGAGGGAGAAAGAAAGAGAGAAAGAAGGAAGAAAGAGCAAGGAGAGAGGAAAGGAACAAAGAAGGTACCTATTTAAAAATGAAATATGATAAAGATTTTACATTGACAACCATTTTCTTTAAAAAGAAAGTAACTCAATTCTTATCTCAGTTTTTATTTCTTAGGTATATATAGTTGCTTTCATACATAGATTTTTCACATAATACTTTATAAAAATAACTTAAATTTAGTCACATGAATAAGAATCATGAATGAATAAATGTTCTTATATAAGTAAATATTGTCTTGAAAACCTTGACCATCCCCCAATCCTATTAGTAACTAATACAACCCTAAAAGATTGTAAGGGAAGTTAATACAAGACTCCAGGATTTCCAAGTGGGAAGAATGGGTGCTGTGCATTTAAGTTGACTCCCCAGAGAGGTATTCTCTGATGGCAAACAGATGGAAACTCCCAAAGAGAGGCAGAGTCCTGCTGTGCCTATCACAGGGCAACACATGCCTTTGAAATTGCATCAGCTAGAAAATCAGTGATGAGAGTTTCAGATTTCATAGAGGAATTTATTCTTGTTTTTTGAAGGCTCGAAGTTGGGGCAGGGGGAAGCCATAAATTCAGCCTTAGAATCTATCCTGGTAGATGTTTTAAGAGATTATGTGAGTAAATCAATTGTCCCCTCTGAATATCCTGCTGATAAAAAGGATTCCCCTGATGTAAAATGTGCCATCAGGTTTGAATTTGAAATAGAAAATTTCTTGTGAGGTCCCTTTAGAGACCATTCTTGGCCAACGATTCAGAGCAAGATGTCTAACTCTCAATACACACACACACACATAGTCAAAATTGGAATGTAGTGCTAAAGGGAATTATCAAGAAGAGGTAAACTGTTTATCTTTTATTGAGTTCTTCTATAACCAGCTTTATGAGTGGAAAGGGGCAAAGCAGATATAATACAGTTCACATAGTAACACTCATTTTTTAAAAATTTGAGTGCCTCACTGTTAACACCTTAAATCTAGTATGTCACATAATTATTATCATGGCTTTTAATTCTTCTTCTTCTAGTGGTTTTTTATCATTACAGAAGCATCCTTTTGTGGATATTCAGGATCAAGGAAACTAAAAAATTGGTTTGTACATTTTTTCACGTTAATCACAACACTTTATATTTGTGTTGCATTTGTCTAAGCTTATAAGCAAGTAATGCATTGTATTGTTAGTTAGTTAGAAACTTGTGCTAATGAAGCCAAGGTTGAAAGTCATATTCCTGGGAAGGAAGGTTGTCTTGCTGTCTTCCATAGCTATTGACAGTACTTCTAATGGGACTTAATGATTAGGTAATACAGTGCAGGTGGATTTGTGCAAAGTCATCATTATCAGAAAATCAAATTAAAGTACGTGAACTTTATATAGGACAAAGGTGTGTGTGTGTGTGTGTGTGTGTGTGTGTGTGTGTGTGTGTGTACTGTTTGCCCTTCTGATTCTTTGGCTCCTCCATCTACAGTAAGAAGGAAGAAAATAATCGTGCAAGTACAAATAACAAGGAAATGGGCAACAAAAGAGAGACAATTCAGAGAAAGATCAAAGATAAAGCCACTGTACAGGATAAAATACATCTCAGCCATCAGAAACATAAATTGAAAGGCTTAAGGTTAGAGGTACTAGGGTGAGATGGCATTGGCAGTATTCTCTGTGCCATCTTCTGCTATTGAGTATACTCCCAATGCTTCACAAGGAATTATGGCAAAAATTAAGTTAGAAGTTCCTGATGATAATAGGACACCCATATCCAAGCCCTATACTTGGAGGAAGAACCAGGAACTGGATCAGGGTTTCCTGATTTGTCATCTTTTGGAAGAATAGTTTGAACATTATTGGTGGACTATACAATTATCCCTTCCAATCATGGGGGCTAGGGGTACAGTGCCCCACCATGATCTGGAAAATCTATGTAAATATTTTGGCCTTCCCTTTCTACCAGAGGAGTCTGAATTTTTTCTTTTTCTTTTATGGGATGTTTATAGTACCTTATTGTAAAATCTGAGTTAAGTATTTGGTCATAGGCTCTGTGTTTCATGTATTATCTGTGACTTCCACAAAACTCCCTCCAAATTCCCATTAATTTCTTATGCTGATCTTTGATATATTGAAACCCCATGATGAAGAAAATTGTGATGTGGAAAATAACTGTATTGTGTTTCCTCTGTTCTTTTTCATCCTTATGGAAAGAACAGCTTTGGGGATTTAATCAAATATTACCTTTCCTGGAATTTCTTGTTTTAGACTAGCCAGTGTGCTGTCTGACAAGCTCAAGAGCACAGGAAAAGTTACAGGCATGCAGCCAGGAGAGAAATATTTAACTATGAATTGTTTTATTCCTTTCATTGTTTCTGAGAGTAAGAATTTGCCAAGAGTAAAGCATTGTATACAGTTAAGTATATTCTATCCTTTCCTGTGGGAGTCAGACTATGGTGATGAAGCCATATGAGGAAGATTTAGTAACAGAATAAATTCAGGAAAGAGGCAGGGTTTTGCTACTAGGATTGGGGTTGCAGAGTTAATTGTAATTGGTTAAGTTCCTAAAAACCATGTCTCTCTATTAATTAGATGGTGAAACCAACAGAAAGATGAGAGCAAAAAGGATTGTATGGGACTGTGCAGTGACTAGTGCTGTTGAATAAGCTCAAGCTAGTGGCTATCACCAGCATCTGGTGATTAAAATGTGTTAAGAGACTGATAGAAATCTCAAAGCTAAATCAACATGTAGTTGTGCAAATAATAATAATGAGAATGGCAGTAATATAGGGACAGTACAGAAAAGGCACATATCTGCATTGCTTCAGTTAATGTCTCACAAGAGCTCCTCCAGTGATGAAAAAACAGGTCTGGGGAAAATATATTGTTGCTTTCTCATGCTACCCTGAGCCTCTCCTAAGTACCCTTTGTAGGACCATTAGTTCTTTGAAGATGGTGACATTCCACAACTTGAAACCATAAAAGACCTCATTGGAAGAATACAGTGTGACTCCCAAAGTCTTAATTTATTATGTAATTTCCTAATGGCAATCCTACCCACTCTATTCTTTAGTTGTGTGCTCAGTTCATTGTCTGCAGTATAAATCCAAGATATATGTCAATGAACCAGCTCTTGGGGTTGACCATTCAATAGCATATCATAATTTGGAGAAAAGATATTCTTTCACCATTTGTTTTTTTTCTTTCCTGTGTGTATAGCTAAATCATACTCCTGAGTGATTAAAGCTCTTGTTTTGGAGACTGCAACATTCTAGGGTTCGAAATAGTCAACATAGTTCTATTCAAAAAGGGAAGGATCTAAAGGATTTCATCTCTAGGAAATCTCTCTTCCTTTTGGATTGTCCTAAACAGCTGCCATAGCAATGGCACGTAGCTTTTCTGAACATCTTTCTACCTGTTTTATGCCTCATTTGATAATAATAATCTGCCACCAAAGGTCTCTATTGTCTCATCTTCTAAAGAATCTTATAAGATTTTTGACATTTGCATGTGAGATACCTTACTGGCAGAATTTTGTTCTATCATATCAAGTGAAAATATTCATGTTTCATAGCCATGCCTCTCTGTGTACTGTATAAGCCTTTCACCCTTTTTTCTTACTCTCAAACCATGTTCTTCAACATTTTTTTACTACTCTCCCTTATGTCCAGCTTTGCATTAAATTTGATTACTCTTTACAACATAGAATGTGTACATGAGATTCAGTGTTTTTTTCTATCTGGCATCTTATTTCTGGAAGGGATTTCTAAGGGAGTTTTACCTCATATAACTTGTTGATCAACGAAAAGAGGGAATAAAAGTAACAGCAGTCCCTGGCAGGGAAAACCGTATGACTGACCTTTTACCAGAGTGCCTTTGATCTTTAGTCTTTCAGTCTATGTTTTTGATGATTAAAAGGTATATGATTTTGACCTAATCCGTCTATTGCTGCCATTCTCATTATTATTATTTGCACAACTGTATGTTGAATTCTATCAAGTTCTTTGTAGCATATCTCTATCCCCTCATACTCTGTAACAAATGTTGCATAAGCCAAAATTGTTTTTATACAGTTCTTTTTGCAAATAACTGTCATGAAGAGTATAAGACATGATAACCAGTGATTCCATGCAATGTTTTTCATTGCCTTTAAACCAACTGCTCCAAATTTTTTAATTTACCTCTATATCTACAGCATGATCTGTCCTTTGATATAGCAGCAACTTTCTTTTATTTCTGCTTTCATTTAAGGCAATTATTGATTAATAAGTTAATTTGTCCAGTAATATATTTACCCAGTCACTGGACTAGCATCTCACATTTTGAGATAAGACAATCCTTAAAATAATGTAGCACTCACGAGGACCTTCGGGATGATCTAGTTCCATAATCTCATTTTACAAATGAGGATGTTGAGACCCAGAAAGGTCATTTGTCCAGAGTCACACACTTAGTAACAGATCTCACACACAAGTCAAAATTATCTTCATGAACAAATGCTTATCATGAAAATTGATCCTTAGGGTCTTTTTCAACTTGAAATCTGTGATACTGATTCAAATATATCATGCTTTTCACTATACTGTATAAATGAAATCTAAATAACAATCAATCAACAGACATTTCTTAAGCAAGCATACACCTTCTTCCATTTCTCCATTATATGTTGTCTTCCCCCATTCAAATGTAAGCTCATTAAGAGCAAGTATTGTCTGGTTTTCTTGTATTTGTATTTGTATTATATTATCTTCATTGTTTAGCATAGTATCTGGAATATAGTAATAACTTATAAATACTCTTCTATCTACTTGTCTATTAATTATTCTGTCTCAAGAACTGTTTTAGGTGCCCAAACTGCACATCTTAAAAAAAAAAAAACCTCCTGATT
Organism: Myrmecobius fasciatus; assembly: GCA_023553655.1. Lineage (NCBI taxonomy): Eukaryota > Metazoa > Chordata > Mammalia > Dasyuromorphia > Myrmecobiidae > Myrmecobius > Myrmecobius fasciatus. Next base: position 37,435 of record JAJPUD010003493.1, read on the forward strand.
TCTTTCCTCCTATTCTTTTTTTTTCAGAGTAAGATAAAAGTTCGTTGTAAACTATATTTATTTTGCATAGAGAAGGAATTTTCTGCAACGCAGGGGCAACTTGGGTAGTGTTTATAGCTATGCAGAGAAAAAGAGAAGGCAATTGACAAAGGTTATTTTAATTATTCTGACTTTCTAAAATTGTGATTTCCTTTTTTCTTTTCTCTGTTAAAAAATGGGAGGTTCATTTTCAGATCTTTGGGGTAAAATTTGTTCAAAATTTCACAGCATTGAGTTCTGATCACTTTATTGTTTCCATTTGCATTTTTATGGTCACTATGTATACTATTTTTCTTGTTCTGCTTATTTCACATTGTATCAGTTCATATGTTTTCTCAGATTTTTCTGAATCAATCATATTCATGGTTCTTATAGTATGTGAATTAATATTTCTTGGTATGTATGCATCTTAATTTGTTTAGTTATTTCCAATTGAAGAGCATTGATTTTGTTTCCAGTTCTTAACTACTACAAAAAAGATGTGGCTGTAATTATATAGGAACTTTATTTTCATTACAGACCTCTAAGGAGTATATGCCTAGCAGTGGGATGGATGAATCAAAATTATAGACATTTTAATCACTTTGTTAGTCATTCTAAATTGCTTTCTAAAATATGTAGCCAATTCACAGTCCCATAGAAGTGTATCAATCACTTTGGCAAATTTTCAAGTGTTTGGCTCAAGTTAATAGAGTCTACAAATGTCATATTTTTTGGAGTTTCAGAGATCTCATAAAACACTACAAATATTTCTTTTTTTGCATTAGTAAGTAACTAGTAGACCCTCTGCTGTGATTTCTGACCTTCCTTGGGGATCTGTCTCTTCAAAGGCTAAAAGCATAAATCACTTTAGTAATAATAGATAATTCTGATTAGAAAAGAGAAATAACCCACACACCTCTAAGCCAGGAAGTAATAAGAACTGAAAACCAGCTCAGTGGAACAAACTTAGTCTCTCCCAAAGTTGGACCCAGCCTAGATGCCAAAGAATCTGGCACTTCTCTCCTCAGGAACTTGTAATGTCATTCCTACATTCTGACTTCCCCTCCTTTCTGTTTTCTTCTCTTTCCAGTCTGGAACTATTCTCATTAATCTGACTTGAATCAAGTGAAAAATGTACATGGCTGTTATTAGGTCCCAGAATGCTTACAGTACCCAAAATGTATTTCTGCTTCCTCAAAATGGTCTAGCCTTGGGACCACTTGACCCTTAGCCATTTCTAACAATATACTGGGATATTTATTGTTCTCTTGATTAGCCCTTTCTTCTGAGGATCCCTCAAACCCTTTGTTCTTTCAGAATTACTTCTGCTGCCTATTTCTGACAGGCTAAAGTCTCTGACAGTGCTGATCAGCCAGGTCAAAAAGAGGCTATGTCTTTATGGATATGAGTTTCATTTTCTCTCTAGGCTAGTTTTTCCTTTTCTCACTTGAAGTGGTTTCCTAGCTGACTGGAATATTCAGATTTTGTGTTGAGGTGCTGACCCCCTGTGGGGGTATGAGGTGATGACAGAATTTATTAGATATACCTAACTAGAATCACTTGTCACAGTCTGGGCAAGTTCATCATCAAAAGAAATGGAAATAATAGAAACCATATTTCTGGGAAAAAAACTAAAAGCAATTAAGCCACAGAAGTCATATAAAACCAGAACACTGTGAATGAGAACTAAGGAGAGAAAATACAACGTAATGTAATATTAAGAGCCTAGGCCAGGAAGCTAAGAATTAGTTGTCCAAAAGTAGCATAGTCAACCTTGAGAAGTGATGGATTCTCCTTTCTTGAAGGTCTTAAAGCATAGGCTGAATGACCATTAGTTAGGTTTGTAAGAGTAAGGATTCTTTTGTGTAGGTGCCATTGATGTCCCATCCAAGTCTTTAATTCTGAGATTATGTGAATCAGAAAACCTGGCTTTTCATCAGAGGTGTTCTAAAGCTCAAATGAGATAAAGACTTCCTTTTAAAGTGTTATGTCAATTATTGTTGTTAACATTAGCTTTGTGATTATTGTTGTTGGTCAGTTTTTTCAGTATGTCGAGGGGCGGAGCCAAGATGGCGAACTGTGGACAGCTTTCTCTGTGAACTCCTGGGACATTCCCTGAAACCCAGACAAAGTAAGCCTTCCAACTGGTTTCTGAGTGAGGGCCCCGCCAAGCATTTGGACTACAATGCACTTCTGTCAAAGATCTACCGTGAAAGAACTCCGGAGAAGGTTAGCCTCAGGGGAAATCGGCCGCTAGTCGCGATCAGACTCCAGCCGGGGCAGAAGTCAGGGCTGTGATAGAGGGGCGGATTTTGGGCACCCAGGAAGCCCCTGGGAGACGCCTGGGCCACTTTGCTCTGCTTGCGGGCAGGTGCTTTGGCAGATCTGCCTTTGGAAAAGGGTGGATCGAGAGCAGCTGAAAATGTGGTCCTAGTGCGAATCTAGCCCGACCAGCCTCAGACTGGAAGTCAATTCGGCAAACTGCCCCAGGGCAAATACAAATTGTTGCAGTTTTCTCTGCTTTTGACCAATATCCCAACTTTAAATCATGAGCAAGAAGCAGAAGAGAGCTCTCACCATAGAAAGCTTTTACGGAGAAAAAAATAGAACAGTCCCCAGATCCTGACATTATGAAAACAATCCCATATGAAGCCACAAAGGCAGACTTAAGTTGGTCTCCCTTTCAGAAGGCTTACCTGGATGATTGCATTAAGAATCTCAAAAGAGCTAGAAGAAGAATGGGGAAATAAATTGAGATCAGGGCAACAGAAATATCAAAAACTGGAAAATAGGACTGGTGAATTGGAAAAAGAAAACAGTTCACTGAAAAACAAAATTGGTGAATTGGAAAAAATCACCAATTCACTGGAAAATAAAAATGGTGAACTGAAAAACAAAATTGGTGAATTGGAAAAAGACAACAATTCACTGAAAAACAAAATTGGTGAATTGGAAAAAGACAACAATTCACTGAAAAATAAAACTGGCAAAATGGAAAAAGCATGCATTGAATCAAGAAATTCAATTGGCCAGCTACAAAAGGAGCTAAAAAAGATAACTGAAGGAAATAATACTTTAAAAATTAAAATTGAACAAATAGAAGTAAATGACTCAATAAGACTTCAAGAATCAGTTAAACAAAAACAACAACAACAAAAAAGTTTTTTCAGTATGTCTGACTCTTTCTGATTTCCAAACTTGGCAAAGATACTGGAGTAGTTTGTCATTTTCTTCTCTAGTTCATTTTACAGATGAGGAAACTGAGGCAAACAGGGTTAAGTGACTTACCCAGGATCATGCAGCTAATAAATGTCTGAGGCCAGATTTGAACTCAGAAGGAAGAATCTTCCTGACTCTAGGAGCAGCATTCTGTCCACTGTGCCACCTGCTAATATTAGCCTATTGTGCCTTCAATCTGATGATGATTTAATTCCTTGAACCTTCTAAATAGTGCTTATAGACTTCGTGACAAATGGGGACTTCTTATGTAAATGCTCAAACCAAATATTTAACAATCTAGTCACATGATCTGGTTAGACCTGGCACCAACATATTACTCTGTTTAGTTCTGGGTTTGTTTTTTAGTATCTGGGTTTGTTTTTTAGTATCTGTGTGGTCTTGGCTGTCACATGGATTGAATAAAGGGATTATCATTCATTACAATAGTTTCCTTTGTAATTATTTGTATTTAATTTTATACACATCAAAACAATATTCGGAGAATAGGTCCATACATTCCAAAGACTGCCAGAGGAGTCCAAGACACAGAAACAATTCTATACTTTTGGTATCTATGGCAGCTAACATCCCTTGCAGCTCGAGAGTCTTTGTTTTAATGGTTCTATATCAATGTCACCATCTCTCATTCTCCTATAATAACCTAATTCCTTGGAATCTGGGAGAGGGGAAGAGTTATACCATTATCATCTAACACCTTAGGGGGTTAGTAGACAAGCTAGATGAGTAAGAACCTGCAGGTAAAGACATGGGATTGTGGGGTGGAGGATAGAAGAAGGTGGGAGGAAGACAAGGAACTGATTTGAGGCAGGGATACACAAAGCAAAAACTTCATTTCCCAGCTTTATTAAGAATGAGCTCTAATATTATGTGTTCTTATTAAGGTATGGCCTAGCAACAGACTAGAGTAGTATAGCTGCTATTATCCTTAATTTATATCTAGAGAAATTCAGAGTTCAACTTGGTTAAGTAATTGACAAAAGTTTTATAGCTGGTTATGCTTTAGGATAGAATTCATCATTGGAGGGTTACTTTTGACTAACCTTGACTAGTGTAGACCATAGGATCACAGATCTAGAATTGTAAGGGATTTTAGAGGTCAATCTAGTACAGATGATTTAGTGATATGTTCAAAATCCCAAAGATGATCTAACAATGGCAGGATTTGAATTCAGATCCTGTGACTCCAAGTTCAATACTCTTCTCTGATGGTCTTGTGAGAACTTAATCCTAGGATATAGCACATGGTTCAATTAGCTCTTGTTGAAAAATCTTGGTCCATCTTCATTCCATTCATCAGAGCAGCTCTAGGATAATTTCAGCCAAGGACTGGAGGAGTTCAGATGTCTTCTAGGGAGAGGGCAAGGTCTCCTACAGGTGTACCTAACTGTCTTCCCATCACTGATATCAAAGGTAGGGAGTAGCAACTCAGATGGGAAGCTGGAAGCTTCTAAACTGAAAGTGGCAAGCATAGAAGATACTAGATATCAGGATTTCAAAACACAACAGGGAAGGAGGAAGGCAAAAGGAAGCAACATGGGTAGAGGAAAGACAGCCCTATTAATGGAGAAAGGTCACTTCCTCCTTTCATACAATAATTATTTTATAGGAAGGTCCTATGAACCAGTGTATTTGAGGACCTAGCTGCTTTCTGAATGGTTTTTCTAATATACCCAATTTGAATCATTCATTGAAAAATACTTGTAAGATTGTTTAGCAAATGACCATTTCAATTCAGTTAAATTCTATTCAGCTCAGTATTTGTTGCGTTTCCAAGACTTACCTTTCCTATCAAAGTGTTGCTGTTAAAAGGTTGCCATGGGTTTCCTGCACCTGGCTTGAAGCCTTGGCTGCCAGCAATCAGGAAGCAGTGACTGTATAATTAAATGAAGGGAGAGCAAGAAAGATAAAAAAGGGAGAGAAAAGGTGCAGCAGAGAGGATAGATCTTTCATTTCTTATCTTTTAGTGGATTCTGTAGCGAAACATATAGACTTTTTCGGCTTAAGAAAGGAAGAAAGAAAGAAGGCAGAGTAAACATCAATCTCAGGGAAATTCTTTCTGTTTTATAGAGAGAACTGTTTAGTCTGTGGCTTTGTCCTTTTGGAAAGCCTAAATGACCTCTCCTCCTTTGCATTAAATAAAAAATGATGCAAAACCCCAGATTAGGTTTGGTGGCAGAGCCGCAGAGGGAGCTCCAGCATCCATTACTTCTCCTCTGTTGTTAATGGCAGCAAACATTTGATTAACTACTGAGATTTGGACATCAAGGGGATTCAAGGTACGGTTAGAGGTAAATCATGTAGCTAAATCTCTGTTCCATCCTCACTTCACCTGCTCTCCCATTTTCAGATTTCTGGCAGAATTGCAGCTGGAGGCCTTCACCTCAGGGGCAGGACAAGCTATAATTATTTCAAGAGTAATTGGAAAAAAACTGCACACAATAATAGCTTGTCAATAAAGCACAGAAGGTATAGGAAGGTGTAGCTTTTCTTGAAAGATTAAAACCCAAAGCTTTCTCTTTCCCATGACTACAAAATAGATATACTAAAGGGAAAGGATTTTAGACAGTTCTTGCAATAATAAACAAAGTTCATGCTTTTTGTACTGACCAAAATTGAAAAGAATAAACAAAATTTAGCCTGTGACACATCTGATATGCAGGTTGTGGTAACATGAACTTCAAAGAAGAATAAGATCTGATTTTCTTGGAATTAGTAAAAGTCAATTAATCTTCAATAAGTTAAAACCCAATATAGGCTAATTATGTTGAATGTGAACAGGTACTTGAGATACATCAGTTTTATGACTGTATAGAAGTTAAGGCTCAAAAAGGGAAGGGACTTTCTTGTTTATTTGACTTCTAAATATTAGAAAGTCGTTCTTGTTTGATATTATTTGACACTATTTATAACAGACATAATTAGAATGTAAGAGAAATTATAGAGTATTAATTTTAAAATAGAAAAAAAATTAGATGACTGGATGACAAGATGATGCATCCAATCCAAATCCACAGAAAAGACTAATTTATTCAATCAACACACCTATGTTGAGACAGTATAAGAAAAGCTTTGTATCAAGAGGGAAAAAATTGTTCTTAAAGATTTAAATTTTAAAAAATTATAGGGGAAAGTGTGTTTTAAATGTGATAGATGTGATCTCATTGGTTCATGTGCTTTGAGCCTTGTGGATACAAGCCTTTGTGTCTCCCTTATATTCTCCCCTGAATCATCAAAAGTATTATGCCAAAGAGTATTGGTCCTGGACCAAGAAGAGCTATGTAGATCTTAAAGTTACTCTGCCCTTTTCTGTATCTTCTCAGGGTGTGGGGAGTCTGTGAGCCTGTCTCTTAGACTTCCTTTGCTGGAATCAGGGATTGGGAGTCTGGGGAAGGGAGTAAGTCGCAAACATGGGGCTACTTACACACTTGGCACCAAGAGCAAATATACTAATCTAGACAATCCTGAAACTGATGGGCCTCAATTCTGTCTTCCTCTTCAAGTTTCTTTCTGTATTGGTGACCCAACAGTGAACATGAGTTGAACATTTTGGGAATAGAATTATCACTATCTTTGGAAGTCCTGAGAATCATACTGACTAGAGAAAGAGTTCTCTGCAACTACATCTTGGAGAAGATTATCATTGATGGGAGCATGAACTCAAATCATGCCCTGGCTTGCCAGAAGAAATGAATTTAGAGGCACTGTTTGGACAATGCAAAGTCAAGGTGAAGGTGAAAGTAGTTCAGTAATCTTTCTGTTTCATGTTTTCAGGAATAGCTTTTTGGTAGAATATAGTAGGAGTTGTGAGTTAGTGTTTCATGTCTTTGTTAATGCATACTTTTGAATACTTTGCATTTTTTAAGCTTTTCTTTTACACGGATAATGTAAATAACTTTCCAAAACCTGATCAACATTGTACATTGAGTACTTTTGGAGAGACCCTAAACTAGAGCCATATCTAAATTTTAAGTAAATCTCCTCAGGGCTCCGAGATAGGGACATTAAGAAGCAGAATTTGAGAAGGAGCCTAGCATTTCTCTTTAGAAGCCAGGGATGTACAAGACTGAAATTAATCCACAGGATACCAGAGCTCAGACTCCCTTAGTGGGTCATGGTGTTTGACACCTTCCTAGACCAGCTCCAGGTCTCATTACATAATTGTGTCATAAAGGAATCATTCTTTAACAGAATAGGCACAAATCTTGAAATCCTAGCTGTGCCACTTGCTGTGTGACTTTGGGCAAAGGATTGTCTTTATGACTCAATTTCCCATCTTCCTCATCCATCAAATGTGAAAAGTAGCATTACCTATCTCAAAGGGCATTTTTTTTTTAAGTGGGGAAGGTGAAGATTGTGGTTTTATGTGTAGAAAATTTGCCTGAGAAAACTTCTCTAAGTACAAATTGGCAACTTTCTGTTCCCTAAAATGTTTCCCTTGGGCCATGGAAAAATTAAATGACTTAGACAGAATCACATAGTCAATATGTCAAGAGGCACAGATTGAATCCAGGGTTTCCTGACTCCACTGGATTGTTCTCCATTATGCCTGGCTGCCTTTAGGAGGAGCAAACGAAAAGTTTTTTATTTGTGAAGTTGATTTGAAAAAGCGCAAAGTGCTGTTACAAATTTAATATGCCATTATCTATATAGCAGGCTTCTTAAACTTTTTTCACTCATGGCTCCTTTCTGCCCAAGAAATTTTTGTGATCCCATCTTGAGCCAAAGTGTTTCTGGCAGTGTTCATGCATTTGTGAAAGCAGAGTGTAGGTTGTGTGTTTAGAACCAAGGCTGTAGTGAAGTCTCATGGTGCAACATGGGCAAGTGCTGCCAGAAATACCTCAGATTCAATACACCTTTAAGTGTGAATTAATTTTTGGTCATTGGATTAAAAACCTTTTGTTGTTGCCAAATTTTTTGTTGTTAGGTTCTCATAATTTAAGAAACTGTTATATAGTCCCTTCCATAATTTGTATCAAAATTACTCTCCTTTGATCCTTTCTTCCCTCACTCTTCCATACACTGTAATCATTCTCAAATAGTTTTAAGTATGTTTTGTTTCAATCCAAATATATATATATATATATGTATATATGTATGTAAATCCAAAATATAAACTTGAGAGCAAGGATCATGTTTTCTTCGTTTATACCAAAGCTTCTTAAACTGTGGGTAGTGATCCCATAAGGGGTTGTGTGTAGGGGATGCAAAATTATGATTATCAATAGATGTTTGGTTTGTATACCTATATATTTGGGATCATGTAAAAATTTATTGGGTGAAAAGGGATCACAAGTGGAAAAAGTTTAAAAAACCTAATCTGTGTTACCTACTTTTCTTTAAATCCAAATGCCATGCTAAATAAAATGTAAACTTCCATTAGTAAAAATAAGTACTCAGGGTTAAAACTTGTCTGATTGCCCCAAATTATACTTAGAACTACCATGAACTTTGCATAATTCAACAGCTGTGAAAATGTATGCTAAAATTGCCCAAATTTGAAATGAGCTACTTGAATCTTAATATGGTTCTTTAAATGAGCCTAATCCAGACTTAGTGTGTACTCCATGAATATAAGAGCCAAATGTAACTTGTGGATTTTTCTTTAACAGATGAAGTGGGGTGGCCCTGCATAAGACATAGACAATATAACCACAACCCTTAGGACAGTGTTTTGGGAAAGGATGGACACTGATAGTAAGATTCAGGAAAAGTTGATTGACAAACTCCCTGACTAGAAAAGGAAAAGCAGTCTAGCAGCCAGCTGTAATCCTCTCCACACTCAGAATTCCAACAAATTGTCTTGGGTGTGTTTGTTGGTTGCTTCAAGGCAAAAACTGCCTTGGAGATCAGCTAAGTCTTTTTTGTGATGTACTGGTAGATCTAGTGATTGGAGAGATCCTCTTTCCCTCCAGTTTATAGCATTTAGTCTTTCATCAGTATTATGAGAAAGTTGGTGGAAGAGACAGTAATGGTAAAAGGCACATTTTCTAATAACGTTGTCTCATCACAGCATGGAGGCAACTCTGGCTTTTCAAAGGCTATTTTAGTAGAGTTCAGATGCTTTGAACCCTTGGATTTGAAAATAGGCTAGGGATGGACTGGTTTTTTTTTTTTCTTTCATTAACCAATCTACTTAAATTTGGAAAGGCCCTTAGATAAATTATTCTGGCCTAGGCATTGGTTGTAATCTGCTTTAGTGAAGATCCACACATCCAAGATTTTAAAAAATAGAAAACTTGAAATTAAAGTATAATATACAAGGTTACTTCCATGGGGATGAATAAATCCTAGCATTAACCTGAGTTAAGTTTTAGGCATAAGATTAGGGATCATGAACTCTTGAATTCCAAGCCATTCATTCATCACTGTTAAAAACAAACACAACTATATACATATTTTATGAAAATTATTGGCAACAAAACTTTATTTTACTACATTTCCAATTCTTGTTAAAGAAGCAGAGATAAATCAAGGAATATTATTACTTTTCTCCCCAATTGACATTTAAATTTATTATACTATGACTGTCATTTTGTGATAAAGCAATAGAGAATTTTCTGCTGAATCTTGTACACTATGTAGAGAGTAAACCTTCAGGGACCTTGTAAATTGGCACCTTTGTTTTGCGACCCTTTATCAAGACATTCTAAAATCTATGCAGTAGATATAGACTATAATAGAATCACAAGAATTTGCTACATAAATGGTTCATATAATCCTGCAAGTACCTAATTATGGCATATTATAATCAATATGGACCAGATTACAGATAATATATTTGTGTACTCTATGTACAGTTTGAAAATTGAACTATATATGCTACTGCCCATTAGGAACTTTGTACCCATAACATATATAACTTGATTTATCTCAACCTTAGTACTTGTCACATAAAATGAAGTATTTTAGCATAAAATATATTTATAAAAATTAGTATTTATTTAAAAGTGTGCTTTACTGTATCCCACTCTGGATATTACATTTCAGGCAGCTCTAAGTGTACCTTGTCTATGATGGTCTAGACTTGCTTGACCAATTTGTTGAATGGGGCCTTTGACAGAATGTCAAAGGGATAAAATCTCATTGTTAACAAAAGAGTGGGCATTGTGACTGATATTAAAAATAACGTTATATATATCAATTCATAATCTTTTTCTTTAAGTTCTTAGGCTGCTTGATTTTCCTTTTTCCTTTGAGTGACTTTTCAAAACTGTTTTCCCCCCAATCATTTTTATTGCATTTTAAAAAGTATATAAAATACAAATATGACAAATACAACAAGATAAAAAACTATACTCATTTGAGCACTAGACATGTAGGAAGAAGCAATATTCCAAAGAAGCAATTACACATTCCAACCTATAATCTCATAGATCAATGCTCTCAGCTGCCTGGATTCATATGTAACGGTATTCTTCCCAATATGCATTCTTTCTTCCTCAAGGGGTTGTTCAATGACGGCAGGTATGTTTCTACCATAAAGTTCACAGTGTTCTAGAAACTGTACACACTCTTGAATAACACTATCACGAAGCATGATCATGTGCTTGGACATGTTTTCCAGAAGAGAAAGGAAGCATCTTTTGGCATAATACCAGGTATCAGTCCCAAGTTTTTTATTGTAGGGTTCCAAGCTTTTGATAACTCGAGATATACCAAAGTCATAGTTTCCTTTGGCACAATACAGAGTTCCTATCACCAAGTTTACTATGCAGAGATGATAGATTTTCTTATCTGGATCATCATAGGACAACTGCTCTTCCTCCTTTTCAATTTTCCTCATCAATTCCTCTGCCTCTTCATTTTGACTTGTCATAATATATGAGACACATAAATTGGCCAACACAATGGCGCTCACATTTAATATATTATCATAGTGCTTCTTAACTATGGGCTCATAAAAACCAATTGCTTCTTTGTATTTATTTTCTTGCATAAACAGAACATGAGCAACATTCAGTTTCCATACATCATGGTCATTACAGAACTCCACAGACTTGCGAAAGATTTTTTCCACCATTGGATAATTCTCAAGGTTCCAATAGATTTTAGCCTGAGCCATCAGCACTGGGATGTACTTCTCTAAAGTTTCATCATACTCATTCACTGCCTTCTTAACAGCCTCATCATCTCTATTGTGTCTCGCTTCTTGTACTTGCTTGGTAAGTTTCCTCAGCTGCTCAGTCAGCATCCCTGCTAGCTCATCAAGCTTAAGGAAGGCTTCTTCAGGGGCAGTCTGACAGGTAATCATGGCATCCAAGAAGTCATAGAGATAAGGTGACAGAAACTTGTATGTCAGATGAGCATTTTCTGCCAGAACATCTGCAGCCAAGTCGAAATATTCATACTTGCAGTAGAGAAGCAACAGGTTCCCAAAAGTCTCTGGAGGGAAAGGGTTCTGCTGAAGCAAAAACTGTAGCTTTTCAAAGCCCTCAGTGGGTTTGGCATCCATGTTCATCAGGGCCTGGTTGTGCAGGGTGACAGGGTCCAGCTCCTCCTCGGCTCTGGGAGGCATGTCGGTGAGGGCTTCCTGGGCAGCCTCGTGGTTTCTCAGCTGGTACTCGATGGCTGCCTTGAGATTGAAGGCCTCCACTAGGGCAGTCTGGTGGAGTACCAGGGTATTGCCAACACTCCGCACATCGATGCCCTCCGTGGTCATGCCCACGCCCAGCTCAGGATGTTGGCGGATGCCTCGTTCGATGATATCTGCGATATGCTTCAGGGCTGGGGCATAGTGTCGGCTGCTGTAATAGGCCAGGGCAAGGTTGTAGGAGAGATCCGGGCGATATCCTGAAGCCTGCAGGGCGGCCCCGAACTTGGCACAGGCAGCTTCGTACTGGCCCTCCTTGTACAAAAGGCAACCTAGGTTGACCTGGCCATCGGGCTCGCTTTCCGCCCCGGCTTCATCGCCCCCTTCCCCACTCAGTAGCTGCTCCACCAAGCTCTGCGCCCCAGGTAGGTCCCCCTCACTGTATTTGATGGCGGCCTGAAGACGGAGAACGCGGCCGTGATAGGCAGGGTTGTCGAGGAGCAGGAAGGCCACCCGTGTGGCCTCGGGATAGAGGCAGGCCTTGTAGAGGGCCTGAGCCTGGTACAGGCGGTACTGCTCCAGCTCCGGGTGCAGCTGTCCTAGCTGCTCATAGCATTCGGCCGCCAGCGCGAACTCCTGCAGGCGGTAGTAGCAATAACCAAGCAGAGACAAGCCGGCCCGGCACCTCGGGCTCCGCTGCAGCTCTCCGCCCAGGAGCTGCACCGCCTCGGCGTACCGGGCGTCCCGGATAAGGCGGTAGACAGCCGCAGTGAACTCTCCATCCGGGATCTGAGCCCCGGTTAGGCCTGCCATCGCCCCCAGGATTGCTCGGCGTTGCCGTCTCCACGGCAACTGCTGCTAAAACGGAAACCGGAAACAAAACCAAAGCGACCTTCCTCCCAAACCCGGAAGTAGATTTTTTTTTTCGTAGAGGGGGATGATTTGGAACCGGAATCTCGGAGGTATTATCGGTCGCTAAGTTGCTCGCTTCGCAAGATTCCTAGTGCTTACGAGCATGAGGGAAAATCCCTGAGCTTCTTTCGGATGTTTCCCGGCATGCATCACTTTGGATGCGCACGGACTCCTGGGAACATGAGTTTCCGTCTCAGTAGTGCTGCATGCTGGGAGATGTAGTCTCTGTGGGACACTTTCTACCTCTTGGGAATTGTAGTCTTCAGGATCATATTGAGAAAGCGGGAGGTTGGCTCCACTTTATCCTACTACCATTTGTTCCCCAAGGAAGCTGGGCTTCCTCTTATTTTGTTCACGCCTTCTGTTCAGAGGCGATGCTCACAAGCTGCGTATTTTTTTTTCCCCCTTAAGAGGGGAAGGACAGGCTAGATTTTGAGTTAAAATGGATTAGATAAACGCTCTGATTTTACAGATGGGGAAAATGAAGCACTGAGAGGTTCTGTCACTTTCCCAAAGTTGTATAGTTTTTAAGTGGGAGAGTAGAGATTCATACCCAGAGTCCCTGCCTCTCTCTCCTGCCCACATCCTGTGTAGTTCCCAAGCCCACTTTCGTCCCTGGGAGGACCATTTTCCAAGAGGGATCATTTTTGAGAAGAGAAAGCCTTTTTTTTCAAGGGGTGGTGGTGAAAGTTACACTCAATTCCTTCCTCTATAAAATCTGGGCTTGCAGCTTGGGCAGCTTCTGGAGGCACTTCTTGATTCTCAGCTACTAATGAATGCAAGGAGCGTGAAGCTGCTGAGTTCAGGAACCACAGGAATCAGGATTTCATGCTAAAAGGGCCTGTGGAATCATGTACACCAACCCCCTCATTTTACAAATGGCATAGAGGCATAGAGAGAAGCCAGGTGACCTGCCCCAAATCCCACACATTTTAGTAGAATTGGAAATCTAGTGTTAGGTTTTAAAATTCCACATCGAGTACTCTTTTCACTGTCCCGTACTATTGGCTAACAGATCTTAAACCCGATCTGTTGGAAGGACATAAAAGAAAAAAAGACCTGGTTTTTGCCTCTAAGGTGTAATAGTATTCCAGGTTTTATTGAGACTATAAAATGTAGAAATGAGAGGTTCTTTGTAGTGCTTGCTTTCATCTGGTACATCCTCTGCACAGAAGGGATGCTGTTTTCAAACTTCTGTTAATCACACAGTCTCTAATACTTCTAATACCAAATACCAAGCCCAGGAGTTTTGCCCCCAACTTTCAGAAAAGGATGACAGAATTTAAATCTCCTTTTCCTTTGTTGGATAGCAAAGTGTTGTAGAAAAGTATTTTACTTGGAGTCAGAGGAGTTCAGTTTGAATTATGGATTTTCCTGGCTATTTTATCTGTGTGATCTTGGATAAGGCTCTTACCCTCTCTCTGCCACAGTTTCTTCTGTAAAAAGTGAAGAAGTTCAACCAAATGACCTCTTAGGTTACTTCCAACTTAAGCTGATGATTCAGTGATTATTTTTCCACTTCTCAGATTTGGTCTCACAAATATACTTCAAAACTTACCTGAGTCCTTTTTAATGTGGGTATTTCTTCCTAACACAGACATGTAATTTCATCTTGTTTTTCTTGTTTGTGTTCTTCTATAGATTTTCCAGAGAAGATAAACCCTGTGTTCTAGAGATCTATACCAGTATAATACACTGGCTCTCCATCTGTTAAGTGCTTATTTTTGCTATGTGACCAGCCCATCTCCTTTGCTAATCATATTTTTTCTTAATAATATGACTTCTTATGTATACATTATTGAAAATATGCTGCAGCCCACCATGTATTTTTTTTTTTTTTTGCTTTTTTGCTGAGGCAATTGGGGTCAAGTGACTTGTCCAAGGTCACACAGCTAGGGAGTGTTAAGTATCTGAGGTCAAATTTGAACTCAGGTCTTCCTGAATTCAGGGCTGGTGTTATATCCACTGTGCCACCTAGTTGCCCCCCCCCCTCGTGTTTTTTCAGTTGTTTTTTCAGTTGTTTTTGGGTCACCTACAAGGTTGGTACTTTGGAGATTGTGATGTTACAAGATTCGGGCTCATATCATTGGTTGAACATTTGTGTTTTTTAAATAGAAAGGATGAATTTATAGATTGAGGAAGAGCTTGATATTGTTAAAAGCACTGTATAATTTCTCAGATGCAGTCTAGTCTGCTTTTTCTCCTATTCAGGGCCCAACTTGTCTGGTCCTATGTTTTCATGCATATACATATATACATACACAGAAATAAACATATGTGTACACAAAGATATACTACCTTAATGAACTGACCATCCAAATTCATGGCACATGGCAGTAGATATGTTTTTCCTGTATGATTTGTTAGATCTCTTTCCAGTAATTATCAATTTCATTGAGCAGGCTCTACATAATTTTGGGGCTTGATTCAATATGCAGAATATTTTTCAGGACAGAGAATCTGAAGAATCTCACATTAGGTAGAAAGCTTTTATTTTGTAAACCTCATAAATAAAAATACAGAATTTTTAACCTATAAATTTAAGAATGTCATCTATTTTGATAGACATTAGTATCTTAGTAAAAATTCTTTTGATCATCTGAAAGAAACAATGCCATGGATCATAGTTTAAATTAAAAAAAAAAGTCTTGTACTTGATCAAAATTGAATCTCACTTAGACTCACAACAAAAACTAAATTCTTAGAATGTTTTAGAAATTAATTCTTGATAGTCTTATTCTTTTATCAAACATAGGAAATAGCTAATTAAGGCTGTAAATTCCTCATTAGGGACCCGATATATTTAACATCTTTTGTATAATGCCCAGTATAATACCCTGAACAAGTAGAAGTTTAATAGTATTATTTGAGGATAGTGAAATATCAGAAATAAAACAGTAGACATACCTATTGTTTGGATAGATTCATTGATGACAATTACCTTTTGGGAAATGAAACATTTTCATTTGGGACTGGAAAAAGGGCTATGCAAAAGCTGACAATGGCATTTGATTACTTCAGTAAAATGAAGGGTAAATCATGAAACTTTCAAGACTTAAAAGTTATTTCAATAGGAGATGACTGCTGACAAATTGACCTAAATCCTGAATCTGCTTTAGAAAAGGATATTAGAATCCAATCTATAAGTGCAAGGATTTACAATTTTAGGGGTTCTTTGTGTCAGACCTTTGCAATTATGGTTGAACATTATTTGGTTTTGATAACAGAAAGCACATCTGCCTCTGAATTACATCTGACAAAATGTTAGGGGATTAATGGTGGGTTGAAATTTAGTTCTTAATGTTTTCTCATAGACTTAGAACCTACCCATTTATTGCAATATTCTGATGGAGGCATAACTTTGCAATGGATATGTCATCTTATGCAACAAGAAAAAAAAACTGTTAGGTCACTGTAATAATAAATAACACCTTATTTATATGGTGTTTAACATCTGTTATTTCATTTGATCCTCTCAGTAACTCATTTTTCAAATGAAGTTGCCAAGAACAGACTGATTAAATGAGTAGCCCAAAGTCACACAGTCATTAAGGGGGAGAACCAAGATTCAAATCTAGGTCTTCTGAACCCTATTATGGTGTTATGTTTGACTTTTAAAAATAAACACCATTCTGTATCTCAGTATGATATATGAATATATGTGATATATATATATATATGTATATAGTCACTGATTTAATGAATTCACTTTCTTCACACACAACAAAATTATTAGAGATGTGTGCTTGTGAGTAGAATGAGTCAAACTACCTTCCACTTCACAGATTTCAAAAGAGGAACAGAATAATTGCACACATTCACTACCAATAAGTATAATTATAGGCCTTCAGTGGTCTCTTCAGGTGAGCTGACCACATTTGTCAAGATTTGGCTGCAGGTTTATTCATAGTTTACTTGGAATAGCAATCCCTTTAAGGCTTTTAGCTTCTGAAAATAGATCATTTCTATACAATGTTTCTTGATAGGAGGAGAATGGAGATTGGGAAGGGAATAGTTTTCTTTATTCTAGATCAGATTATGTCTTTGAGTCACTTGGGTAAAAATATCAATTTAAGAAAAATCATTACTTAAAAGAATCCAAGAATTTGATTTGAAGGGATGATAGCAAAATTTGTTAACTTGGAGATCTCAGAACTTTTTCTAAAAATTATTTCAGTAACAGTAGTTCAAAATAATCCATTTCATTTGTAGAATATACATTTTATACATTTAAAAACATTATGTTGAAAAAGGTCCATAGCCTTCACCAGGTTGCCAAAAGGGTCCATGACACAAAAATGTAATTTAATCCAATCCATTTTATCTATGAATCCCTCATTCTCCTCTACAGCATTTCTGACAGGTGGCCATCCAACCTCTATTTTAACCCTTCTAGCTATAGGGAACTCATTGCTTTATATAACAGCCTATTTTTACATTAAACCCTTTCTTATATTGAGCCAAAATGCGCTTTCTATTAGCCCTTGTATTGCCCTCTGGAGCTACACAAAATAAATTCAATCCCTCTTCCAGATGACAGCTCTTCAAATATTTCAAGACAACTATCATGTCCCCCTTTAGTCTTTTCTTCTCCAGGCTAACTGTCCCCTGTTTCGTCAACTGTTCCAGTCCCTTCACATACTGGCCACCCATTTATTTCGCAGGCAGTTAGCCTCTTACATAATTACCTTGGGTACATTGCCATTAAATCAGTGCATAACAACAAGGCCTGGAAATGGGAAAATGACTGTTGTGACTCTCTCCCTGGTGGACCAAGTCATTTTGTTGTTTTCATCTCCTGGAAGTACTTTGCTTCCAAATGGCTTCCTGTTTATGTAAAAGAGGCAAAATGACCCTTTGCTATTCTCACCGTTTGTTTAGTCCCTCCATTTCACATCCTTGTCTTTGTGACAGGATATTTCTGTAATTGCAGCAGCTGAAGGGGATAGGAAGGAGGCTGTTCTGTACCTTCCTCCTTATTTCATGTGATGCTGCTCCAGAGACCTGGCTTGAAAAAACCAGGACATTCGGCATAGACAGATGGAGGGTAGGGTCATTTTCAAAATGAAATGAGTGCACAAATCACACTGTGAAATTGGCATGACCATCAATGCTGCTATGATAGACCAACTTTTATTCAGGCTCTGATAGGCAGTTGGGGAATATATTGTTTTTTTGGGAAAGGCGGCTCTTTAATTAATGATAGAAATTCTGTTAAGCGATAAATGAGGTGGAATATGATAAAATGTCATAAAGGGCCATTTTGTTTCCAATAGAATCTTCATCAAGCTAAATCATTTATTGAAAAGTAAATCTATGCTACTATTCACAGCAAAAGTAAAATAGTTGGTGGCTGTAACAAAATGATTCTCACTTAAAGAATTTTGCTTTTAGAAAAAGACTTGACATGTACAACATGAATGCTGGTTGTGTGGAAGTAGAAGATAATAAATGTTGAGAGTTCTATCTTACTAGGATTGCAAACATAAACTTTAAAAATAAGCATAAAAGCCATATGATGACTGTTTAAGATCATGAATGTTGGTTCTTATATTAATATATCTGCTTGGCAAAAAGTGAGATGGTTAAATCCCAGGTGACTTCTTGGCATTCTCTTTGGAAATTAATTAAAAGGGATTATATTTCCTCAGGCAAACTGTAGTAAACATTTTAGCTAAATATAATGCTTATAATGTAGTATTATAAGCATTATATTTAGCTAAATATACTTTTGGCTATATACTCATTTTCTGAAAGTCAGACACCAGAGTCATTTTAACACTATCCTTATTACAGAAAGGCATCAAGATATCTCCTGAAAAATTTCCATTTTTAAATTATCATCCTAGAAAGTGCCTTTTTCTTTAGCCTTAGAAGTATTTGGATAGAAGTCACTGACTCAATCTCTTTAATGCTCCTGGTTGCTTTTGTTTTGTTTTTTTAAAAATCTTCTGTATTTTCTTTGAAAGTGATGGGAATTCTAAATCCAGGAAAAAAAGGCATGTAAAATGGAAAAGGGAAAACAAGCTTGTATTCTCTGGATAATAGTAGTTGATATTAACTTGTAGGAACAATTATTCTGTCTTTTTAAAAAAAATGACTCCAAAATATATTTTCCCAAAAGATTGAAGCCAATTTGTATGAGAGAGTCAGATTTCAGAAACCCGGTTAATGCTCACATGGAGAGAGAAACTTAACCTCATTATGAACTTAGCCTCCTTTGGCTTGTAATTACAGTTTTATTAATATTTAAATTAGTAATATGTTTCCTTCTCTCTTTCCTAGATAGAACTTGCTTTTGATCAATCTGCTACTATTTGCAGGTTTATTATTGGGTCCCTCTGCTGTATCAGAATTGCTTCCTTACGCTGAGCATAATTGCATCTCGGTTTATAAGCAAGGGAGAACATAATGGTGTGCAGAGCGTCGTTTGGGGGGGAAAAAAACCCAAACAAAAAATAAATGAAGCCACCTCAAGACACTTTATTTATGTAGCATTTCCCTCCAAAGAGTTCGAACTGCTTTGCCCATATTGCCTCATTAATCCTCATAAGACCTTTGTGAGTTAGGTAGGCGATAAATATTGTTATCTCTACTTTTAAACTCGGGTCGGGTGAATCGCCAGAGCTCAGACAGAGCCTGATTGCAGTTTGCCTTGATCTGGTCAGTGGTGGGCCCTACTCTACCTCATTCCTTCTCTCCTGCTGGGCACCTCCTCTTTCCAGTCATTTGGATTGTCTCTGGATCATTTGCTGCAGTTTGTTCTAATAGAACAGGCACAATGGTGCAAGAATTTTAAAGTTTAAGCACCGGAGCCATTGTGTAATTGCGTGGCTGTCAGGGCGGCTGTCGGCTGCTGCAGTGATGCGGGGCTCCTGTGTAATTGCCCATGCAAATTTGAGCAATTTATAATAAGGCCACCATAACCTAGCATTAAGCTGGAGCCTCTTCTACCTCCAGAAAACTTCACAAAGATGAGGAGCAGTGCCTTTGTCATCTTGAAATTGCTCCAGTGACTTTAACTCTCATCGTACCCTTGTCAGGTAGTCAAGCATAGAACTGAGCAGGAGGATGCTGGTTAATAGGCTGCCCACTAATACTAAGGAGAGCTGCAGTTTGTGTGGGGAGTCTGCAGCTTGCTTCCCACTTCAGCCCCTAAATCATCCTGCCTGCCGAGAGATAAATACTCGTCATTGGGGATCTTAAGCATTTTATTAAAAACCAAAGGTTGGTTGTTTTGGGGGGTTTTTTTGGTCTCATAAAGCAGTTTGTTTCCAAAAATTTTTAAGATTGCAGAGTGATTACACATCAGCCCTAGAAAATCACACAAAGGGAAGGAATTCAAATGATTCAAATAACCTTTTTTTGTTCCTTTTGTGCAAAACAATAATAATTATGAAGCCAATCAGTAGGAATTCTTCAAAGTATTTCCAAAGAGGAGAAAATGGCAAAAGAGATGTTACATACTCCTTGGGGATGAGGCCAAAGACTAGTATGTTATTTCCAAGACATGCCGTGTGTTTTGTTTTGTTTTGTTTTAAAGGGAGATTGGTGGAATCCAGTTGGATCCAAATTGTTTGACAGCAAAGCAAGGTTTGTGGATTTAAAGTTTACACAGGAAATGAACACAAAGTTAAATGACCATCCTAAATAACAATTTCATGGCATTTAAGTTAATTTACTTAAGAAAGCAAATATATCACCTATGTAGGAGGACATGTGTCTGAAGACATCTATCTACCAAAAGAGACAAATTACATGATTTTCCACACTCCTTCAAGAGGCAATGCTAAACATGCAAGTTCATTAGAAAGTAAATTGGAAAAGGTGCCCAAAATAACCAACTGAGGAAAAGAGATTGGTGTTGCAATGATGTAAGCTTGTCAATAGGTACTGTTAAATAGGTACTGTTAAATTAAATTGTTCTTCACGAAATTTTCCAGATTCTTTTGTCTCTGCCAATTTTATTTCTGCTGGAGGTTGTTTCAATTACAGCCTGCATAGGAAGTTTGTGGAATTTCTGTCTTCTTGTAGTCAAATTGTACTATCATCTACGTTCTATTTCCTGATACATTGTGGTTTGGGGGGTTCTTTATTATATATGGCAGAACATGATACTGTGTCTTTCCAGAGCTGATATTTTGGAGCAGAGTAAAGCTTTCACTACAGTGACGATAGTAGGTTCTCAATTATATCTTAATAAAATGAAGCCTTTAAAATTTTTTTTCAATGAAAATATTTTTCTTTAAATTTAAACTTGCCATGTTGTAACAAGATTTTTATTCTGCTTGAAGGAAATTGTCCCATTCTGTTGATAATCCACAATCCATAAAATCAGACAAGGCAATAGATTTTAAATTAATTGTACCCTAGAGTGAAACTTTTTATTCATTGTCCTAAGGGAAGAACACTTTTAAAAGTATGATAAATATAATGCTTTGAATGAAGAAGAAAATAATATTTGATAAGTTGCCTTGGTATTTAATATCAAATGCTAAGTAACAATAACAAAAATTAACATTTTATGTTTTAAATTAAACGACAGTTTTCTTTGCAGAGACATTATACCAAAAATACATAACATTCTTAAATTTTTCAGGTGAGGAAAATAATTGAGGCTACCCTTAATTTACTTTCTAAATTCACCTACTAAATTTTGACAATTGTACCATATGGAATAAATGGCAACTATTTTCTCATTTTGACTCCAAATTGAATAGAATGCCTTTTGTGTTCAGAGATAAGAAAATGATAAAACTGTTATGTACTTAACCCAAGTGCCCTGTAATGATAACCCTTTAAGCTTGTCATGATATTACTTCAAAATGTCATTTTCAACAAATGAGTAACAGACATGATGATTGTCATGAAGTACAATGAAAAAGACCATCTTGCTCTTAGAGTTGGTGTAAACCACCTAGAATCATGAATTGTAAAAATCAGAAAGGACCTTAGAGGTAATTTCATCTAATTCTGCCATTCTATAGAGGAATTAAAAACTCGGGACAGTAGAAATTAAGGAAATGCCCAACATTACTCAGCCACTAGATCCAGAGCCAGATTAGAAGCCTTTTTTTTCCTCATTGCTAGTCTAGTGACTCTTCTTTCATGTGGTACAGTCCCTATTACAACATGCCTGACAGTCTCAGGTTAAAGTGGGAAGCTATACCACCAGTATCTAATATGATAAATTATTCTTTAGGGAAAGGAAGATGAAGTTATTTAGATGTCCTCACACTCAGCTCCACAGAAATTCTGATCCTTTTCATAGTAATCAAACAAATTCTGACCTAGGAGCAGACATATCCTAGGAAACACAAGTTGGAAACTCTCTCCAGAATAGGAAATAAACAAGATTAAAAGGTTGTAGTAACAGTAACTGTAATGACTAATTTTTGCTGGAGAAATGTAACCTCTGGCTATGGATAGGGAATGTTGTATATACTATCAAGACATAGTGACACTTGGTTTCACTGAAGTGTTTTTCTTTGTTACTGGGGAAGGTTCAGTGGATATAGATGGTGATGTCAACTGTGAAAATTATTAAAGTACAAAAAAAAGGGCATCAATAAGAAAACAATTTGTCTCTATAATATCCTATATTTTGAAAGATGACTAACAATTTCATTATATTTTAAAATTAAGAATCACAGAAGGAAATATTTCAAAAACCTTAAGGCCATCATAATTTTTTTCCCCCCTTCCTATCACAGACTTCAAGATTTTAACATTTAATCCTAAGTCACTGAGGTTGGGGAGCCTGCCACACTCCATTTCCACTGCTTTATGGCCATGAAGGAACAGACTCATGGCATTAGTCAGCAGTTTCTGAATTTTGACCCACAATAAGAGAGATACCTCAAGACAGGAGAAATAGATGGAGGCAATTACAAACAGCTGCATGATTGATGGTTGACATTGTTAGGGCTCCACTGTATGGCAGGTTGCAATGGTGTTGAACTCCCCTTGCTACCAGTGGATGTTGCTATTGGCAACCGTGCAGTGAAGCCAATAAAAAGGAAAGGAAATTAGAGGAAAAACTCAACCTTGGTGGAGGCTGTAGGCTTTATCCTATAAATTATGTTACACTTAGCAATATGCAGCATCAATGTTCAGGAGAGCTACAATACACAGAACTGCCTGCCTGCAGTATCAAATCAAACTATGGATCTTTTTTTTTTATTCTTTGACCATAAAACACATCTTATATAAATTTGCTTTAGATGGACTTGCATTAGTCTTTTTGGGCTATTATTTGTAGTGGTTGAAGAAAACAGATGTGGGTTTGTCTCTGTCCCATGTGGAGTGTTTTTCAATTCCCTTTTGTGATGTAAACATGATGTAGCTCAATACCCATAAACACTTGCAGCAACTCTGAAAGCTGAGATAGGGATGGCCGTTTCTAACCCCTCCCACCTTTGTTCCTCACCTGGAGGAAGTAAGGCAGCCCTGCAAGAAGCCATTTTCCTTTACAGGGTGGCAGTTCAGAAAATGGGCGTAATAAAGCCCATAAATCTGAACGACCTCTTCTTACCTGCTCTATTGAGGCATCTTTCTACACTCATTTTCTCCTATAGTTTCTCTATCCTTCCCTGCTGAGGAAGCTGTAAAGGGTAGTCAAAAGCATTATTATTATTATTATTATTATTTTAAGCTTTTCCATTTCTCCTCTACACAGCCTCTCCCTTTCTAAATCTTTCTCTTGTTCTGAGCTTCCTGAAAACACAGTCTCTCCTTCAGTCTTAGGGCAGACATTGCTTTTCTTTTTCTTTTCACTGCCTTAAGGCTCCTTATCTCCCCCTCCCCTCCCTTCCTTTTTTTTTTTTTTTTTTTTTTTCTTGTGGATTAATGGAAAGAGCCTCAGATTTCAAATCACAGTCTGGGTGCCCATCCTGTCTTTTACTTTCTCTAAGTCTCATTTTCCACGTCTGCAGAGTCTGAATAGTGATACTTGGCACTCAGTGTTGTGAGGAAAGGCTTTACATACTTAAAACTAAAAGTGTAAATGTGAACTACTCTTTGGCCTTTGTTCCACAGCCTGTTTCTTCACCTCTGGTCAAAACAGATAATTTGTTTATTTGCCTCTTCATATGAACCTGTCTCCTCTTAATTAATTTCTGGCTACATTGGGAGTATTACCTAGTTCTTCCACTATCTGCTCTCTCCCCTTAAACCTTATCCTTTATGCCCTGGAATATTCTGAAAATGTAAAAGAGAGGTGGTATTGATCAGTAAAGGTGAAAATGGGCCTAAGTAAAATTGTAAAAGCCAGACAGGATTTGAACCAGTTCTACCCTCTCATTTTACAGATGAGGAAACTGAAATCCAGAGCTCAGATGACGTGCCCCAAAATGCACTGCTGACCTTGGATTAGAATTCTTGTCTAGGATCATAGATTTGGAGCTGAAAATAACCTAAACTAGTATAAAACTCTGTGTTTTTACATATGAGGAAATTGGACCCTCAGAAATTGAATTCTCTAAGATTACACAGGAAATAGAGGCTGGCTGGTAAAAACCCTTCATTTTTATAGATGAGGAAACTGAAGCCAGGACAAGTTTAATGACTTGTTCATGTTCTTATATGTAATATCAGAAGGTGGATTTGAAACTGAGCCTCCTGACTTCACAAGTAGTGTTCTTTCTATTACACTGCATTGTGTCTCATGATTCTCAAGCCTCCATGTTGCCTTTCTTTGTTCCATGGACAAAACACCTAACTGCCTTAACAATGTTTGTTAAAACAGCCAGTTCAGAAGTTTAGTTTTAAAGTTCATGCAAAATAGTTGGCTGTTTTAAAGACAAGATAAAGTTTAGGAGCTTACAAAGCTGGCTGAGTCAAACTGAACAGGTCTCATTCTTTCTTGTTAAATGTGTGCTCCCGGCCCAGACTTTTTGTGTTAGCCCTCAGTGCTATACCAGGATAAAACAAACCCATTGATCAGAAAACTCCATGTAGTCATTGCCCTGGTCGGATGGTACATAAGGTCCATTCTATTTCCTGAAAAATTCCTATCTCTCCTGAGAAAACAATTCCAAAAAGAACATGACCCATTTATGCTAAATCCAGATTGTGAACTTCAGAGCTATAGATTTCCTTTCCATTCATACTTTAATTAATTAAAGTCCGTTAATCCTCTTCTTCTGGGAGGAGGCACATTCCACTGTGAATATTGAATAGGGCAGCTCAGAATGCAGGGCCCACAATCCCCACTCAGTGTTATTACTTTTATATAAACTTACACTGGTCAAACAAATTTACTGAATTCTTACTGTGGACTTCTTCTGGAGTTAAATAATAACATTTTTTTTTTTTAAAGAGTAGCCAAGATATAGTATTCTAAAGGCCCTAAAAAATCACAAAGAAGCTTCGTTTTTTTTGTTTTTTTTTTTTAAGTCTATAGAATACAAAGGAGGATCCTTGGCACATTCTGGCATGAAAAGGAAAATAGCAAAAGCAAGCAAAGAACAGAAAAGCAGGCAGTATTTAGCTTGTAACAAATAGTGGCATGATATATAAACAACACCATAATTCTGCACTCCCTTAGCTTCTTGAGTGAAGACTGACCAACCCAACTGTGTTCCAATCATTGCTTTGGGTCAGAGACATTTTTTTCTGCCCCAGATGCTGTGGTATGGATATTTTCTGTGGAAATATCACAGTGGAAAGCAGCAGTGGAAAGATGACTCTCTCATCCACAGCATTCTCTGTGCCTCATATCTTCCCGTTTTATTCCAGATCCAATTGCTGTTCAGAATGACTAAACCCAAAGGTGAAAGCCATTTCCTGGTTAATGGGATAAACTCCAGTGCCCCAAGCCTATCTGTGGCAGCTTTAAAAAAAAATTTTGCAGCAAAGCCAAAAAGAGCCTTTTGAGAGACAGTCAGTTTGCAGTGGCAACCTATGGATGCAGCCTTAACTGATATCTTCCACTGACACAGTGAGGCTGGAAGAGGAAGGTGGAGAAGATATCTGAGAAAGCAACATTTTCTGGTGCAGCTCTTCCCATTTACTTCTATTCACAGCAATAGAATCCAACATGGGCTTCAATTTCACATTCACTTTTACTAAGGCCTAAAAGAGATTAAAAAAGGTGGGAGGGGGGAGAGAGAAAGGGATTGGAGGATTGTAGGAGAGAAGGAAAACCAGAGTTATTGATGTAATTTTCACCAGGAAACTGGTTATAAGAAGCATAATTCATTGTGATGTTGATGGACATTATTAACTGGTAATAAATAAGTATTTAGGAGTGTGTAGTAGGAGACATAGTGGGCCAGCCTCAGAGTAAGGATGTCCTGAGTTCAAGATTCATTTCTGAGTCATACAGGCAGTATAATCCTGGGAGAGTGATTGAACCTTTCAATGTCCTCTGGAAACTTGGGCAAGTCCTAAATTGCAAAAAAGTCTGCATTGGTAAAGGGCATTTGCTCAACATCAGCTTTCTCAGATGAAATCACAGTCCAGACCTCCCAAATTGTTGAATAAGTGGTAATAAATATATGTGTAAGATTCACAGGCTACTGTAGGAAGCAGTCTGCCAACAGAAGCTTCTGAAGCAGGGACAGAATGAAAGTCAGAGGCTTGCTCCTTTTTCTAAGACTAAGAAGAATGAATTTCAAATACACTATTGTTCCCTCTAGTCATGTTTTCTTTTACTTTTCTTTGGTGATGTCAGGTGACCTCTAAGATAAAGTCAAAAGAATGTAGCTCTTTGACTAGTAAAATATCAAAAAGTATTTATTAAGCCCCTCTTTTGTAACAGTAGGAATAAAATCATTTTAGCAAATTGCACAGATAAAGGTGGCTCTCTTCCCATCATTTTCTGGACAGCATGGTAGGAGATAAATAAGAAAGACTTTTATGACAATCTTATCCTTTTGAAACATGGCTAGGATTAAAGAGACAATGATAGTACTATTATCTGGGCTTTTAAAATTGATATGGGGATGTTTTTATAACAGTAATTCATGAATAGATCAAATCAGATGAAAGCTTGCAGATCCTTGAACATCTATTTCTATTGAATGCTATTTTCAAATTAGAAGACTCAATACCTTATTGAAATAGGAAATCTATACATTCACATCTCTCACATGTATTTAGTGTCAGGACACACTGTATAACTAGTCATGGAGAATTATACTTTTACATAGGATGCTTCAATATTCCTTGTACTTAAAAGGAGTCCATTCTTGGATCAGAGATACAATGTATAAATTAAATGGTTCCTTTTTCACAGATCTTACATTCTAGTAGGGGTATAAGACATACAAGTAATTAATACAAAATAATATATTATAAGTGAGTAAAATGTATGCATATAAAGTATTATAAGATCTTAGAAATGAAAGGTCATTACTTATGGTGAAGTCAGGAAGAGAAGGCATTTGATCTAGGCTTTTAAAGACAAATAAGATTTACATGGCCAGAGTTTGGGGAAAAATCCAAAGGCAGGAAAGTGTAGGATGAGTAGAAGGCAGGTAGTCTAGTTTGGGATGAGGAGTCATTTGAGATTAGGTGCAGTAGTTAACATCACTTTTTTTTTTTTTGGAGGGCCTTGAATGCCAGGCATGAACTTGATTGGATAAATTTAAACATGAAATCAAGCAAATTCAAATTCAAAACATGAATTGCAAACCCACTGTTTTTTTTCCTTCTATCCCTGTTTTCTTTTGCTTTTAGCAGGTGATGTCAGGTAATCTTCAAGATTATTTCCAAAGATTGGCTAGAACAATATCAACAAATATTTATTAAGTACCTCTTTTGTGTCTTTTGTAGCAGTAGGAATAAAACTATTTGAGCAAATTGCACAAAGTGGTTCTCTCCCCACTGTTGTGGCAAGCACATGCACGTGTGTGTGTGTGTGTGTGTGTGTGTGTGTGTGTGTGTGTGTGTGTAAAGTTATACTCTGTGAAACTGGGATGTAGTAGATACAGTAGACAGAGATGTGGTTTACTAGATAGAGTATTGAATTTGGATTCAGGAGAATCTGGGGTCTGTAACACTAGTTATGGGACATTGAGAAAGACATCTATAAAAGGAAAATAATAGTATTTCTATTTCCTCTCTTCTAGGTTCACAGGTTGAAAGTGTTTTGCAAATCTTAAAACACCATATAAATGTAAGTTATTTTTTATTGTGCCTATGGCTGTGTATAAATTTTATTTGGCAGTAATATAGGGAGTGGAGGTGAAAAACCATTCACAACTCTAATCCACTTGAGTGATTTGGAAATGTCTTGTCATTCTTTAGTGGAAAGGGAAAAAAAAAACTTGGGAAAAACTTGTTACATCTGTCATTTGTAATATCAGGAATCTTATGGGAGAATTTCTGAGGTAGAAAATCCTATATAAGACAGGATCTTTGCCCCATAGGATAAATAATTACAAATGGGTTTTATAAACGTAATACAGAAGGTTCAATTCACAGATGGACAAGAAGAGAAGAAATAAAGAATATGTTAAACATGAAAAATTGCATAAATTCTTGGTGTAATAGATGGACACATTATGGGTAGCTAGGTGGTACAGTGAGCTAGGATTGGACTTAAGAAGACCTGAGTTCACATCCAGCCTCAGTCACTTACTATCTGTGTGACCCTAGTCACTTAACCTTGTTTGCCTCAGTATTCTCATCTGTAAAATGCACTGGAGAAGGAAATTACAAATCACTCCAATATCTTTGCCAAGAAAACCCCAAAAGGGGTCAAAAGAGTCAGACCCAACTGAAAAAAAAAAAGATGAATCGCATTGCCCCTAGAGTCACAAGATGTTAATTCAACCTTCCCTTCAATGGTACTTCATCCTTTTTTTAATCTATCAAATAAGAGTATAGAAAAAGGTGACCTATCTCTTTTGACCCCAGATTTATGGTCCTATGATATGACTTTAATATGCTTGCCACAATCAACTGTGTTCTTGGAATATGTGATATTGTGGTTGGCCCTAGACTTGAGTGATTAGAAGACTTTTTTTTTGAGAATTAATAGACACAACACCCATTCCTATTAAAAACACCAGAGAGTATAGGAATAAATGGGCTTTTCCTTAAAATGATTAGTAGTATCTACTTAAAACCATTAGCAAGCATCATTTGTAATGGAGTCAAATTAGAGCCATTCCCAATAAGATCAGGAGTGAAACAAGGCTGCCCACTGTCACCTTTACTATTTAATATTGTATTAGAAATGTTAGCTTTGGCAATAGGAGAAGAAAAAGAGATTAAAGGAATTAGAATAAGTAATGAGGAAACCAAATTATCACTCTTTGCAGATGACATGATGGTATACTTAGAGAACCCTAGAAAATCGACTAAAAAATTACTAGAAACAATTCACAACTTTAGTAAAGTTGCAGGATACAAAATAAATCCACATAAATCATCAGCCTTTTTATATATTACCAACAAAGTTCAACAGCAAGAGATACAAAAAGAAATTCCATTCAAAATAAATGTTGATAGTATAAAATATTTGGGAATCTACCTGCCAAAGAAAAGTCAGGAACTATATGAACTAAACTACAAAACACTTTCCACACAAATAAAATCAGACCTAGTCAATTGGAAAAACATAAAATGCTCATGGGTAGGCCGAGTGAATATAATAAAAATGACAATACTACCCAAACTAATCTACTTATTTAGTGCCATACCAATAAAACTCCCAAGAAATTATCTTACAGATCTAGAAAAAATAGTAGCAAAATTCATTTGGAAGAACAAAAGATCAAGAGTTTCAAGGGAATTAAAGAAAAAAAAAGGCTGATGATGGTGGCCTTGCTGTACCAGATCTAAAACTATATTATAAAGCAGTGGTCATCAAAACCATTTGGTACTGGCTAAGAAATAGAATAGTCGATCAGTGGCATAGAATAGAATCACAGGACAAACTAAGCAATAACTATAGCAATTTAGTCTTTGATAAACCCAAAGACCCCAGCTTCTGGGATAAGTAAGTACTCACTATTTGACAAAAACTGCTGGGAAAATTGGAAACTAGTGTGGAAGAAATTAGGGCTTGACCCATACCTAACACCACATACCAAGATAAGATCTAAATGGGTTCATGATCTAGATATAAAGAGGGACTTTGTAAGCAAGTTAGAGGAATGTAATATAGTTTATCTCTCAGACCTGTGGAGATGGAATAAATTTATGTCCAAAGAAGACCTGGAACTCCTAATTGAACACCAGATGGATAATTTTGATTATATTAAGTTAAAAAGTTTCTGTACAAATAAAACAAATGCAGACAAGATTAGGAGGGAAGCATCAAATTGGGAAATCATCTTTACATTTAATGGTTCTGATAAAGGCCTCATTTCTAAAATATATAGAGAATTGTCTCATATATATATAAGAATTCAAGCCACTCTTCAATAGATAAGTGGTCAAGGGATATGAACAGACAATTTTCAGATGATGAAATTAAAACCATCTCTAGTCATATGAGAAGTTGCTCCAAATCACTATTGATCAGAGAAATGCAAATTAAGACAATTCTGAGGTACCACTACACACCTGTCAGATTGGCTAAAATGACAGGAAAAGATAATGATGAATGTTGGAGGGGATGTGGGAAAACTGGGACACTAATACATTGTTAGTGGAACTGTGAACGGATCCAACCATTCTGGAGAGCAATTTGGAGCTATGCTCAAAAAGTTGTCAAACTGTGCATACCCTTTGACCCAGCAGTGTTTCTACTGGGCCTATATCCCAAAGAGATCTTAGAGGAGGGAAAGGGACCCACATGTACAAGAATGTTTGTGGCAGCCCTTTTGTAGTGGCTAGAAACTGGAAACTGAAGGGATGCCCATCAATTGGAGAGTGGCTGAATAAATTATGGTATATGAATGTTATGGAATATTATTGCTCTGTAAGAAACGACCAGCAGGACGATTTCAGAGAGGCCTGGAGAGACTTGCATGAACTAATGCTGAGTGAAATGAGCAGAACCAGGAGATCATCATACACAGCAACAACAGTATTACATGATCATCAATTCTGATGGACATGGCTCTCTGCAACAGAGAATTGTCTCAAACTAGTTCCAGTTGTTCACTGAAGAAAACCATATTCACCCAGAGAGAGGGATATGAACTATGGACCACAACGTAACATTTTCATGCTCTCTGTTGATGTTTGCTTGCATTGTGTTGCCTTTCTCTGATTTTCTTTTTTTTCTTGTAGATAGGATTTTTCTTGTATAACTTGTCAAGCATTTCAACATTATTAATATGTAGTGGACTTCCTGCCATCTAGGGGAGGGGAGAGGACTGGGGGTAAAATTTGTAATGGAAAGCTTTGTGAAAATCAATGCTGGGGAACTACCCATACATATGTTATACAAATAAAAAGCTTTAACAAAAAAAAAAGATTGGAAGACAAGAAATAAAATGAAATGTTAGAAAAACATTGAGCATTAAACATTCTCTCAACTCAAAAAAAAAAAAGATTTGAATTTGGGACTTCTTGACTGTAGAACCTTAAAATTCTGCATAAATGCAAACTGGGTAACTAGATGGCACAGTCTGCTTTTTTAAATTTTATTTTATTTGCAAAACATATGTATGGGTAATTTTTCAACATTAACCCTTACATAGCTTTCTGTTACAGATTTTTCCCCCCAACTTCCCACCCCTCCCCTAGATGGCAGGATATCCACTCCGTGTTAATTATGTTAAAATATTTGGCAAATCAAATATATGTATACATATTTCCAAACTTATCATTGTTGTACAAAAAAAATCGTATCTACACAGAAGACATATCAGATAAAGTAAGCAAACTTCAATCAAAAGTATGAAAATGTTATGTTGTGGTCCACATTTCACATCTCTCTCTCTGGGTGTATATGGCTTTCTTCAGTGAACAATTGGAAGTGGTTTGAAACATTTCATTGTTGAAGAGAGCCATGTCCATCAGAATTGATCGTCATATAGTATTGTTGTTGCCGTGTATAATGATCTCCTGGTTCTGCTCATTTCACTCTGCATCAGTTCATGCAAGTCTCTCCAGGCCTCTCTGAAATCGTCCTGCTGGTCATTTCTCACAGAACAATAATATTCCATAACATTCATATACCATAATTTGTTCAGCCATTCACCAATTGATGGGCATCCATTCAGTTTCCAGTTTCTAGCCACTACAAAAAGGGCTGCCACAAACATTCTTGCACATGTGGGGTCCTTTCCTTCCTTTATGATTTCTTTGGGATATAAGCCCAATAGAAATGCTTGTGGCAGCCCTTTCTTCAACAATGAAATGTTTCAAACCACTTCCAATTGTTCAGTGAAGAAAGCCATATACACCCAGAGAGAGGGATGTGAAATGTGGACCACAACATAACATCTTCATGTTCTCTATTGAAGTTTGCTTGCATAGTATTTCCTTTATCAGATTATTCTTTCTTGTAGATACGATTTCTCCTGCACAAAAATGATGTGTGGAAATATGTATACATATATTCAATTTGTCAAGTACTTTAACATAATTAACATGTAGTGGATATCCTGCCATCTAGGGGAGGGGTGGGGAGTAGGGGGAAAATTTGTAACAGAAAGCTTTGTAAGAGTTAATGTTGAAGAATTACCCATACGTTTTGCAAATAAAAAGTTTTAATAAAATTTTTTTTAAAAAGAGAATTAATAGACACACTTTTTGCTAGACAGAGCTTTGTGAGAACAGAGACTATTGTCATTCTTGGATACCATGAAATCCTTGTACATTGTAAATATTTCATAAACTTTAGCTGAGCAAATTATGGATCAATAAGTATCCTGTGTACTGAGGAGGAAAATACTAAAGATTTAAACTACTAAGGGCATCAAGAGTGTGTTGACTGCTATCATCAAACTAGAATAAATGCTCATAGTCCAAAACTTCCTTTATAAATTACTTTCCTCAAGGGATACTGAGAATGTTCAAACTACCCTTTCTAAGGCACATTGTTCTCTGAAGTTACAGATAATGCACTACTGAGAGAGTGTGATACCAGGAAGCATCAGGAAAAAGTAGGAAGAGCAACTAAGTGAAGGATATTCCTCTCACTGCATCGCTTGGTACCTGGTTGAATGAGTAGTTGGAATTCTGAGAGTAAGTCATTTTTTCACATTACAGCCAGCCAACTCCTCTCATTTCTATAGTAACAGACTGTACCCCTAATCCTAGGGATGAGTCCGTTACTCACAAGGGAGACTAGTAGGAATATTATGAATATCTCCATGTAATTATATCACCTCTGAAGCATATTATGAATCTCAGGACTTAATAAAAATGTCACTCATCATCCTCATCCTCATCCAAATCAGAGCTATTACTAGAAAAACAACTCAAAGAGCATATCTAGTCACTGCCCATAGCAGCATCATTCTATATGATAGAAAAGACAATTATTGAACACTTCTTAGCTTACATTGAATGTGATATGGGGCAAGATTCTTAACCTCTGTGTTCCTTAGTTTTCACATCTGTAAAATAAGAGGACTAGAAGGCCTCTGAAGTCCTCTGTCTCCATGATCTTGTGATAGAAATGAGTGCTAGGTTTTTAAAGAGCTCTGGAAGGAGCAGGTCAATTAGTGAACACTGATTGCCTGCCAGATCTCTCATTCTTCCAAAAGGAGTTAGAAACCTGCACTGTCTGTTCCTAATCTCAATATAGGAAGAAGTTTGTCAGACAAATCATTTTTAAAAATCCATTAAGTTGTTTTTAGTGATTTCAAAAAATTTTTAGGATAACACTTGAATTTTGTGATATGCAGGTTAATGAAGAAAATCCCTTGGATTGAAATGCACTTCAAAGCTAGAAAAAATCCCAGGTCATCATAATGAAAAAGCTATCTCTTCAGTTTCATATGGCCTAAGTATAGTACAAATAAAAGGGATTCCTTTTCTCCTAATGAAGAAAAGCATTTGTTTTGTAATTGAGTGCACTTGTACTTCTATTTGAAAAGAAAACACAACTCTCCTGTCCTTAGGTTGTAATCGAAACTCCTTTTATTTCTGTGAGAAATACTCACCACAAACATTTTCTGCACTCTTAATAGAAGGGTCTTCATTCAGACATTTATGTGTTGCGGCAACTGTCACTGCTGGATTTAGTATAGTTTGGCGCAGGTTGCTCTTCTTTCTGATCAAGTCTTTTAATTAAACTGACTAGGATAATTCCTATGGAAATTAGTGTTTATTTTAGTTTCAAGCTACAAAAGGATTTCTCTAGGATTTTTTTTTTTTTTTGATCTCAGGAGTACAAATTGGAATTTTTTTTCTGCTTGAAATGTAATTAAAAACTCATTTGATTACTATATTTCTGGCTCTGTTTTACTTATTAAATTCCTGTAATCAGTTTTCTTTTATGAAGCTGCTGGGAAATGATCTCAAAAGCAACACATTTTTCTCTTTCTTGGCAGGTTCCTGAGCATTTACTGAATTATATTCATAGCACCTGGCCATGATTCGAATTAATCCACCAATTTATTCTTTAAACCATTTTAGTTTATTTGGCTTTCCCCCAAACAAATTTCTTTACTTTTATCTTGGCTCTTTGTTCTACCAGTCATTTCTCCCTTTGTTGAATGAAAACACTTTGCAAGAGTACTTTCTCATTCTTTTTTTTTTGTTTCTCTTTTTCCTCCTTTTCTTTTTCTTCTTTCTTTTTCTTTCTCTCTTTCTCTCCCTTCTTTCCTTCCTCCCTTCCTCCCTTCCTCCCTTCCTTCCTTCCTCTCTTCCTTCCTCCCTCCCTTCCTTTCTCCCTTCTTTTCTCTTCCTTCCTTCCTTCCTTCCTTCCTTCCTTCCTTCCTTCCTTCCTTCCTTCCTTCCTTCCTTCCTTCCTTCCTTTCTTTCTTTCTTTCTTTCTTTCTTTCTTTCTTTCTTTCTTTCTTTCTTTCTTTCTTCCCTCCCTCCCTCCCTCCCTCCCTCCCTCCCTCCCT
>JAJPUD010003493.1:72166-95498 GCA_023553655.1 Myrmecobius fasciatus
CTTCCTTCCTTCCTTCCTTCCTTCCTTCCTTCCTTCCTTCCTTCTTTTCTCTTTCTTTCTTTTTTCTTTTTCTTTCTTTCTCTTTCTGAGTTGGTGCTGAATGGAAGTTAGGTGGACAGTCAGAAAAACCAGAATGATTAGGAAGACTCATGGGAATGATGACAATTAACACAAATGGAAATGATTTTTTAATGCTCTAAACATGAACAAAGCAATCTGAATATCTCAGACTATATTTTCATATTCACTGAAGATTTAAGCTAGGAGAAAACTTAGTAAGAAGTAAGAAAGAGTAGAGATAAAGAGTGGAAATTTAGAATTTAACCTTAATTCATTAACTATTTTACATTTTCCTGGGCAAGAAAGAAGGAATCTGAGATTCAACAGTGGTTAGAATATTATCACTTTGGTTCTCTGCTTTATCACATAGCACAAATGTGAAAAGTAAAACAAAATACTGTTACCCCCCCCCCCCAAACACTAAAGTTACTGTCTTTTCTTGTCTTTCCACTTCTCTTCTTTCCTCCCACTAGCAAAGAAATAAAATTACCCAACCATTGTCTGGGGCTCAAAAGCTGCCAAAAGTAAGAATTTTCCCTCAATTCAGTTTTTCATTCATGATTCAGACCTGAATTTTGCCCAGTTCTATGCTCATCATTTGGTTAGGAAGCCACAATTGACTACAAACCTTATTCTTGGGACTTTGCTGACATGATGGATGATGCTGATGTAGAAACACGGAAGTAAACAAAGAGAAAGGCAAGTTCATTAGACACACAGAAAATGCCAGTGCTATTGCACCCTGTTGAGGGAAAAGTGGGGAGGGGGGAAGGGTTGTGGGAAAGTCTACCAGACTCAAAATACATTTACCTTTGAGGTTGAAAAACATCCAACTGTGTCTTAATGCCTTACAGCATTTCTAGTAAGAAGGGCTTTATAATCAGAAATTAGCTGAATTGGCATTTTTCTTTTAAAAGTCAAAGCAGAAGCCTTTCTGGCCTTCTGTAATTGAATTATTTCTTCAGGGTTACCAGGAAAACTCATTGTTTTGTTTTTCTCCCCCAGGGAAGCAATCAAAAACAAAGATAAAATATACAGCACATTGTAGATGAAAAAATTAATTTAGTTCTAAAAATGGATCAAATGTGTGATGAAATGTAGAAATAGGCTTGAAATTCATCCAAATGGGTTTTTGGAAGCAGCATTCCTTTTTAGAAGAATCAAAGTTGACCAACCTAATCATCAATATGATTTACTATAAAACCATGCAAAATGCAATACCTAAATTCCATTTAATGATTAATTTGTAATATAGATAATTGCAATTTGTGTTAGTCAGTTAAAAGGAAGGAAGTTCAATTGCATTCTCACAGAATACCAGAATTTTACAAAAGCAAAAGAACCTTGGAATCAGTTAAGCCCTGAATAAGGAGACCTGCCTATTTGAACAAGAATCTTTTCTATAGCATATGGTCCATACTCTGCTTTCTAGTCCTTCCACTTAATCATTCATTTTTGTATAATTCATGAAGAAAATCATAGCTGATTGCTCTTTCTGAGTATGATTTACAAAAAGCCTAATTTTATTTTGCATTGTGGAAAGATGGCTATCAAGTATGTGAATGGTTGGGGTCAATGACTAAAGATGAGCATTAAAAGAGTAGAATGTCCCCCAAATTTCCTTGATAATAGAGTCAGAGAAGGTGAAAAAAGCATTCAAGCAATACCAAAGATAGTTTCATCTACAGTAATATCTCTGTTACAGAAGCTGAATTTCAAAAATTCATTTTATCATTAGAAACTTTTTTACCCAAGGTAGATTTAATATAGAAAGCAAAAAGATGCCTTTGGGATTTTTAGACAAAGGATTTTCATACATGCTCTAAATTTAAGTCTTACCAGTCAATAAACATTTATTAAGTGTCTACTATGTGCCAGGAACTGTTCTAAGAGCTGGGAATACAAAAGAAGACAAAAGACAGACCCTGCCCTTAAGGAGTTTACAATCTAATGGGGAAAGATAACATGCAAAGCAATCTATGCAAACAAACTATATTCATCATAAAGAACAACATACACATATGCACACATTTACATTATGTGTACATTATGATTTTCACTACAATCCTGTTGTTGCATTGTGCAGGGTACAGGGTGAGTTTGGTAAGAGGCTAGCAAGTGGACATGACTATGGATAGTATGATTCTATAGTTCATAGGATCATATCTCAAGAAAGGCCCTGAGGACAACCCATTTTATTTGATAGGAAATAAGCAGCTGGGAACATTAACAACTTATTCAAGGTCCCAAGGATTGAAGACTTAAGAGTCAAGATTTGAATTCATGTTCTTTGATTCCAAAACCAATTCTCTTTTCAGTATTGCAACTGTTGGGGAGACAGGAAACAGAGCTCTCCTATTGATATTCTTCTCCCTTCCCCAGATTTCTGCCCTTTGAAGCTCAAGGTTATATAAAAAATTAATTTGCATTGAATTGTTAAAGAATATCTATTAACTACCCTAACAGGCTTCCAGCAGTTTTACAACCCACTTCTCAAAATAAAGTAGCAAAGAATAATTTGTATTCTATTGAGCAAAGAGGCAATGGTTGTGGCTTCTCTATAATTTATGAAGTAAAAAAATAAAAAAAGGAAATACAAAAACTTAGAAGGAAACACACACAAAAAAGCAATGTAGCTTTGAAAATTGTGTCTAGTATTTATTATATAATTTTTCAAAGAAAGTAAATAGTGTAAAGTGGAAATTAATGGTTTTATATTGAATTCTCTTTTTATGTTGTGTAGTGAACATGGACTTTTTTTTGCCTTTTTGTATTTAAGTTCAAAATGAATAAAAAATTTAAAAACAACTTTGTATATGTATATGTATATACATATATATATGAAACAAAATAAGACATAGTTATCATCAGATTTTTCTACAGAAGAGATTTGTTCTTGGAGGATTTCTTTAGGTATCGCAGTATTTCAGTTTTGCATGAGGCTAGTTATATTTGTTTGGAGCTACTTCAGAATTGGTATAAAAATGATTTTTTCTGTGTAATCATTGGGCATAATAACCCAAGAAGTACTCTTCAATAATTCAGTATTTCTATGGGCTACATATTGACTTAGTTTAGAAATATGTTATCTATGTTTATCATGTTTTTTAATCTATTTTTGTTAGACATTTCCCAATAATATTTTAATCTTATTTGAATCTGGGCCAAATGGTTTACGCCTCTGCTGTAGAGGATGGATTAATGAAGTGAGAGACTGGAAACAGAAAGATGAGCAGGTTATTGTAGTAGTCCAGGTAAGTACTCATGAATATCTACACTAGAGTGATGCTTTATAAGTGGAGAGTAGGGAGCAAATATGAGAGATATTATTGAGGAAGATATAAAATATAGCAACTTCAAGAATATGAAAAATGGTAGAGTGGAGGATGACTCCCACATTGTAAAGCTAGGTGACTCTCAGCAAAGGGTTAACCTTTTTCAGAAATGGGGAAATTTGGAGGAGGACTAGGTCTGAAAGAAAATGAGTTCAGCATTGGTACATGTTGAGATTAAGATACCAAGAGGATAACCAATTAGAGATGTTCTGCATGTCACTGTGTGATGGGCATTCTCTGGATTCTCAAAGGCTATGCTAACAAGAGAATAAACTTCCGTGTTTTAAAACACCTGAAAAGTTTTGAATAAAGGTCCCACAGGGAACCCTATCTGAACTTTAAGACACAGGATCAAGCACTAAGGATGTTTTCTTTTTTCTAAGGCATTAGAGAAGTTCTGATTTTAGTGGAGGGAGTTACATTCTGATTAAATAACAAATCTTTAAAAATATTGAATTGATAACTTTTAAACAAAGTACTAACTTTCTTAAGATCACAAAGTTATAATAGCAAAATTATCTGATTGTGGTTTTCCAAGAAAACCCCAAAACGGGTCACAAAGAGGTAGACATGACTGAAAAATGACTAATAACTTAGGACAAATTTCTTCTGAGGAAATAAACATTATTTGTGTTTTGTATGTGTATGTATTTACATATGGATATACAC
This sequence comes from Myrmecobius fasciatus, assembly GCA_023553655.1. Classification (NCBI taxonomy): domain Eukaryota; kingdom Metazoa; phylum Chordata; class Mammalia; order Dasyuromorphia; family Myrmecobiidae; genus Myrmecobius; species Myrmecobius fasciatus. The sequence continues at coordinate 76,231 of JAJPUD010003493.1, forward strand.
ACATACACATAGATATATACATACACATATATGTTTATACACATAACCAATGAGAGATATGTCTCTCCTTGTGGGGAACTTTGGGGTGATGGCAAAGATTATTAAAATTCAGAATTCTTAAGAAAAAAGGAAGCATTGGTCTACTAATGGGGAGGTTTCAATCTACTCATTTCTAAAATCTAGACTTACATTTGGAGGATAATCTGAAGCAAATATAGTTCATCCAAATAATTTGCCAAAGGGTTCAATGATGTTATTATAGCCATTTTCCAGGACCTTAACAACAATCATCATAATAAGGACAAAATGCTTTGTACACTGATGTTTCCAAACAGAAATAAGGCCCTTAATAATAAGATAGGGCTAATTACCAGTAAGAGGAGTTGCTAATCAGCCAACATCATTTCCCAAATAATTTGGCTGTTTTTTATTAATCCTTTAGTGCAATCTCATTTACTCCATTCAGATCTGAAAAACTAAGAAGACAATAGCCTAATTGGCAAATTGTAGACAGGTTTAAAACTATTCTAAATAAATAGGATCAGCACAGTAGTATTCTTTTATTAATGAGCACCTCTCATATCATCCTGTTTGTGGAGCTTTCAAAACTGACTGGGTGGGCACTAATCCATCATTTTGGTTGGACAGCCAACTTCTGATTTGGGAGTAATGTTTACTGACCTAGAAGCCACAGCCTTTGATGAATGGGACGCCATACAAGTATTGGTTGTCTGCAATTTTGTTTAGTGGAACTGAAATGCTAACATCTTATCAAGATGCTGCACTCTACACCTAACTCCATAACCTTAAGTTTCTTGGGCAGTACTGGACTGATTTTAGTTATTCAGCACCATTTTGTTGGTTCTTCAAATATGCAGAAAATGTTTCCCTTGTAAGTTTAATTCTTGCATGAATACCTGTGGGTGACAACTGGTAAAATGGGACATGGTTCACATTTTTGTTTAAATCATGGTCAAATTTAGTTTATGACAATGAAACAAGGATAATTCTAGAATACTCTTTTATGACTGCTTGAGTGAAAAGGCTCTCCTTGGGCAGTTTGGGTGTAAGAGGGTATATAATAACAAATGTAAAATTGTTAGTTTTTTCCTTTGTAATTATCCCAATCCAAAATCATAGAATCACCTGAAAGGGCCTTAAAGAGATTTTTGACTTGTTCTGTTTGGCAATTCCTTATGTCTTTGGGGTGATTTTGTCTAGCTGAATGTCTTGACAAATTTTCTTTAAACTGGTTTTACCCTCCATTGCTTTATACGATGATATTACTCACAATTGTCAATCATCCCTTCTAAGATTTTTTTTTTTGCTGAGGCAATTGGGGTTAAATGACTTACTTGCTCAGGGTCACACAGCTAGAAAGTGTTAAATGTCTGAGACCAGATTTGAACTCAGGTCTTCCTGACTTCACCTTCTAAGATATTTTTAAAGATTTTATAATCTTGCTCAGCAAAAAGGTAGAGAACCAAAAGAAAAAAAGCAGAAAAAATTTATAAAAATTATTATAACAACCTATTTTCTCAATAAAAGATAGTGGAATCACTTTAACATCCCAGTCCCAGATAGGGGAAGTAGAAATACTAAAGAGAACAAAACTGGAAAAGCAATCAAGTTGTATCTTGTTGTTCAGTTGTTTTCAGTGCTGTCTTATTTGTCACAACACCATTTGGGGGTTTTCTTGGCAAAGATACTGGAGTAGTTTGTCATTTCCTTCTCTAGCTCATTTTGCAGATGAGAAAAGTGAAGTAATTGGTGTTGTGATTTTCTCAGAGTCACTCAGCTAGTCAGTGTCTGAGGCTAAATTGGAATTCAGATTTTCCTGACTTCAAGCCCTGAGCTCTATCCACTGTGCCATCTAGTTGCCTCATAGAGGAGCTTATAATCCAGAAATGATATTAACATCTTCCCAAATTGGTCTAAATGTGTCAGATCTCAGTCTGGTAACCTTTAAGGGATAGAAAAGAGATCACTTATTGAGGGAGTGGGCGGAGAAGAAGGGAAGGAGAGAGATATGTCAAATGATTTTGACAGGATATTTCCTGCCTTGTTTCCCAGCTCATTTTCTCTAAAAGTTTGATTTCCTTTGTTTAATATTGTAAGGGGTAGTGGGAAATGCCCAAACTTCTAAGAACTTCTAAGAACAAGTAGAGTTTATGCACCTGCAGATTTTTAATGGAAAAAAACAACCAGAGATGCTTTGGATGTGATCTTACCTACATCTGGAATAGTGAACCAAATTCCATTTCTAAGATTTTAGGATTACATGATGTTGGACATAAAACATCTATGCAAATCTTAATAAGAAAATCTATAAACAACCCTATTCTTGCCATCAGAACATAACATTAGGAGTTCATTAATATGCAGTCACTCTTCTTCGTCTCAGAATGTTTTGAAGGATAAATGTTACAAGATGTGGTCATCAGTTTATTAAAAATAAAAGCACAAAAGCTAATGCACCTTAAGTATGGCTTAATGATACTTATTATTTAAGTAGATCTGTGATTTGAATGTAGTAATGCAGATCATGACCCACCCATTTTGGGCAATTCTTGTCCATGTCCCACCAAGGGGTCTACTCAATATGCTTGAGGCCTTCGTTGCTTTTTCCTGACATCTTGAGGATGCATATTGAGCCCTTCTGCTGTCTACCTGTCATTCTTTGACCATATTCTTTTTCTATGTTTCAATTTCTTAGTGATATCTTTTATTCCTTTTCTTCCTTAAAATTAGTTACATATGTTCAAGAAGTCAACCCATCATCAAACATTTATTAAGTGTTGAGGATAGAAGTGCAAAGAATTAAATAATTTTTAATTGCAAAGCACTTAAGAGTGGAGCATGGAATATCTAGGTGGCACAATGGATAGAGCTTTGAGCCTGGCTCTGAGTTCCAGTGACTCTGAGCAAGTCACTTAGCCCGGCTTGCCTCGGTTTCTTCATCTGTAAAATTTCCTGGAGAAGGAAATGGCAAACTATTCTAGTATCTTTGCCAAGAAAATCCCAGATGGAGCCACAAAGAGTCAGACATGACTGAATGATGACTGAACAACAACCAAAACTTCTCAAGGGAAATGTGTCATATCTTTTCTCTTAGAGCTTAACAGTGCATTACAAGTAAGAAGTTCTTAATAGATGACTGTTGAATTAATCAATGAAATCCTTTTTAGAATATTTAATACTTATCAAATGTTTCTCAGAGTTAACATTCAAATTTTTTTTTTGTACTATGATATTGGAAATTTCTCTTTCAGTTTTGAAACAGTGCAGAAACAAAACAGAAAAATCAAATACAGAAATTAACTATAAGCTAACTTTTCCATTTTCAAAAATGCTAGATAACTGTGTATCTAACTTTTGAACATTTAAATTTTACCTCCCTTTAACAAGCAAAGGGCGGCTCTGCTGAAAATTATAGATCAAACAATACTAAATCTGGAAGTTTAATCTCATTTCATGGGAAATCCATTTCATTTCAATTTACAAATGAACAAACGGAGACCAATGATAGTAATATGAACTATGTAAAGGAAGGTGTCTTCTTATAGAATGTCAGTCTTCTAGAAAAAGTCCCTTTTCTGTTATGTTTGAGTTGCTAGATGATATCACCTGATTGATATCATCTAGCTTCCAGGAGGGAAAAGGAAATCACAAGTATATTTTATAAATCCTGAAATGATTTGATGTGGGCCTAATTTTTCTACTAGTGTACAATATAGCCCTGATATATAGCTCATGCTTGTATATAACATCTCACTATATATACATATGTATATGTATATATATATATATATGTATCAAACTGTAAGCATGTATGTAAGTATAAATACAAGTACATATAAATGCAAAATGTAAGCTGACTGCTTCATTTCTAGTCAACATTTCTAGTAAATAGCGATCAATATCCCCTGCCTGGCCATTAAATAGATTTTGAAAAACTCTTCAATCCGTATCAGTCTCATATCCTTATTTAGTTCCTCAAATCTACCGTCAGCTGGGAATTCTGCAGGCAACCGTGGTTCTGTTGTGTTCAACATTTATTTGAAGTGTTCCATCCATCATCATTTCTAGTCCTTTTCTGATGCAATGTAGCTTGTTCTTTGTCTTTCTTAAAAACTGAATGGCTGTTAAATTATCCATTTATCTTCTTTGGGCTGGGTTGTACAGTTCCTCTGTTCCTCCCAGGGCTATCTTTTCTACCTTATTTGCTGACTTTTCATTCTATTTTCCTTGTTCTTGTAGTATCTTGGTTTACACTATAATCCTAAGCATACTACTTTAATAATTCTGTTTTATTCTTGTTTAGATGTGTATGTACATGTGTACATATACAAATATATGCACATTTGTATATATACTTATAGGAATACATGTATATATATATGTACCTACATAAGTAATTTTATATATGTGATATGTAAAATTTTATGTATGTGTATATATGTAATGCATATATATATCTTATATATATTTTTATGTAATCACCTGTTTTAAATGCATTACAGAAGGGGTGTGACAAAGGCCTTGGAACAGGAGTCAGGAGATCTGGCTTCCAGTCTTACCTTGCTATAGAACTTGGTATAGAACTTTAAATTTGACTTCTCTGGGTCTTAGTTTCTTCATCTATAAAATGAGAGGATAATACTAAACAATCCCAAAGGCCTCTCTGGCCTTCCAAAGTATTCATAAATGGGACTTTATAAAAGTGTGTTCTTCCAGATTTAACATTTTATTATTCTTAAATTATAAAGTATATGCTTATGTATTAAAATGACCAAGGTTCCTCAGGTTGGAAGGTGGTATTAATTCAATTCAAACATTTATTGGGGGCAGTAAGGTGGCACAGTGCATGGAGTACCTGGCTTGGAGTCAGGAAGGTCTGAATTCAAATCTGATCTCAGACACTTTACTAGTTGTATGTCTCTGGGCAAGTCACTTAATCCTGTTTGCTTCAGTTTCCTCATCTGTAAAACAAGCCCTGGAAGAAAATGACAATCCACTCCATTATCTTTGCCAAGAAAACTCTCCCAAAGAGTCACAGAGTCTGACATGACTGAACAATAGCAAAAATCATTTATTAAGTGCTTACTGTATGCAGAGATTGATACAAATGGGTCCAGGAGTAGATACAAGGATCAGAGATTAAGAGTCCAAAGGGATTTAGATATCTATTAGAATTCTCTCATTTGACAAATGAAGACACTGAGGTCTCAAGAGATTATATACTTTATCCAAAGTTGCAGAGTCAGTTAATAAGCATTTGTTAAGAACCTACTATGTGCCAGGCATTGTGCTAAATTCTGAGAATACAAAGAGAGGCAAAAAACAAAACAAAACAAACAAAAATAGTCCCTGCTTTCAAAAAACTTACAGTCTAATGCAGGAAGACATTAAGATTAAGGAGTAGGATAGGCTTCTTGTAGAAGGTGAAACCAGCTGACACTTAAAGGAATTCAGGGAAGGAGATGAGAAAGGACAGAATTTCAGGCAAAACGGATAGCCACGCTGTGCAAGGAATAGCAAGGCCAGTGTTTCATGGATCAAAGCTCCATGTGGGGTAGGAGGGAAGGAGCTGGCTAAGATGTAACAAGACTGTGAAGGTAAGAAGCAGCTAGTTTATAAACGGTTTTAAAAGATAAACAGGATTTTATATCTGGTTATGAATGCAACAGGGAGATAGTAGAGTTTATGAAATAGACAGAAGAGACAGAATTGAGCATTAAAAAATCACTTTAGTGATGAATGGAGAATGGATTGCAGTGGGAAGGGATGAGCCAGGGAAACCAGGCAGTCTGGATTATTTGCAAGAGTACAGAAATGAGGTAATGAGGACGTGCATCTGTTAGTTATAGGGTCAGAAGAGAGAAGGGGATTGTGGAAAAGATGTTACAAAATTAAAAAAAAAAGAAGGGATTCGACACTAATTGGAGTTAGGGGAGAAGGAAAGGAAAAGAGGGAGGTGCACTCATAGTATCTGGAGGAATAAGTAGAATGGAGATATTTGGGGGAAAGACAATGAGTTCACCTTGGGATGTAGTTTAAGATATCTAGGGGATATCCATTTTGGGGTAGCTAATGGTCAGTTGAAGATGTGAAACTTTAAGGCACTATGACTGGTAGAATTTCAGCTTGAATTCTTGCCTAGTTGAATTATGCATGCCTCCAATATTGAGTCTTGAACTATTCCCAGTCTGCACCAGGTATTTCAAATGTGAACCATGAAGCATTAAGATAAGGGCAATTTAATTCAATTCAATTCACCTCAATTCAATTCAACAAACATTTATTGAGTTTTGGCTACAGGCAAAGACAAAAAGAAAAGAATTCCTACCTAGCATCAAAGCCATGTTCCCTACAGCCCTGCTGTGCTAAGTGTCCACATGGGGCAAATTGATGTGAGCAACAGACAAAAGTCGTTGCAGTATGGAAAGCTGGAATGGGATTCATTTACCAACTGGGTCAGCAGAAGAAATGCTCTGAGGACCTACTGAAGCATAACTTCAAATGAAGTGACATAGCTGGCCATCAGCAGCATGAGATCAATCTGGCTTGAAACAATCACAACTGAAACAGATGCGGCTAGAAACACCAGGCTAGTGTAGTGGCCATGCTCTGGCTCCCCTTTTTCAGGATGGGCTGCTACTTTGCCCCCTTTGTGTGTTCCCCCACTCTTGTCTGACATTAGTTTAAGCCTCCGCCTGATTGTGTTCCCTCTTTTTGTTAGGGGTCCTCTTCCAAGTCTCTGCCCACTCCAATCCATCCTTCATTTAACCACTGGAATAATTTCCCCAAAGTGCAGGTCTAACCATGTAAATAAACTCCAATAGTTTCTTATTACCTCCAGAATCAACACAAAATGCTCTACTTGGCATTCAATGCTCTTCAAAACCCAGCCTCCTTTGTTTCCAGTCTTACATCTCATTCCTTGACATACTTTTCAATCCAATGACACTGACCTCTTAGCTGTTCCACGAACAAGATATTCCACCTATTGGCTCCTGGCATTCTCTCTGATTGTCTCTTCCCCCTTCCCCAGAATTCTCTCCTTCCTCTACTCAAAGTATCGATTATTCTGGCTTTCTTATGTCCCAACTAAAACTTTCATATTCTATAGAAAGTCTTCCCCAGCCCCTTTTAAGTCTAGTGCCTTCCCTCTTAATTATTCCTATTTATCCTGTATGAAGCTTACTTTGTATATATTTGCATGTTGTTTCCTGGCAGGGACTAAGTTTTGCTTCTTTTTTTGAATCCGCAGTGCTTAGCTCAGTGCCAGACACATAGTAGGCACTTAATAAAAGCTGACTGGCTGATAGTATCTCTGTCCATTTAACTATTTAATAGCTAAATAGCTTTTACAAGAGAGTACAAGAACAAATATACAAACATCTATCCTCTTCCAGCTGCTCAAGGACATACTCTCCTCTGTATCACCTTAGTCTCTGGCTCAAAAGAGGCTTGAAATCCCACTCATTTCCTACATAGCATTAGCCCCACTCATCAAGTGCATGAACAAATATGGCATGACGGCTGTATCTCAGCTACCACTGAGCTGGGGCCCTTAGTGTTACTCCTGGCTGCTCAGAGCATTAGGTCAGTGCTGGCCACAGAGATGAACCCTGTAATGAGGGGACACATAGGAAACCTCTTGACCTTTAGAACTCGAAAGATCATAGTCTCCATTCTCATCACTGACTGGTGAACTGTAAGAATGCAGAGGCAGATGAAGTAGCTGAAGGTTACAAGTCTGAATTCTCCACAGCCAAAGAGCCCCCTCTTCAAAGCCAAAGAGAACCATTCATGCAACGACTGCTTGTGCTTTATCGTGTTGTCTCTCAGACGCTCCCCTGAAAGATCTCAATTCTCTTGCAAGAAGGCTTCCCAGCTTTTTCACCTGGAGAGATACTGTCTTAGACTTGTCTGTTCATAAACACCATTGTTACTGAGTCATTTTAGTTGTGTCCAACTCTTTGTGACTCCATTTGGGGTTTTCTGGACAAAGATCCTTCAGTGCTTTGCCATTTCCTTCTCTAGCTCATTTTACAAATGAGGAAATGGAGGCAAACAAGTTTAAATAGCTTGCCCAAGGTCACTCAACTGGTAAGCATCTGAGGCTGGATTTGAACTCAGGAAGATGTGGCCTAGCAGTCTATGACTAAGTGCCTAATATGTGCTAGGTACTATTTGAGGTCTGTGCAGAGAATGGCAGAAGTACAGTCCCTGTTCTTAAGAAGTTCACTTTAATTGAGGAGAGCACAAGAAAACAGGTATTTACATACAAGAGCCTGTGTAGGCTAATGCAGAAATATGTTTTCATGACTATTGTATAATGGGTATCATATTTCTTGCCTTCTCAAAGGATGGGGGATGGGGTGGAGGGAGAGAGAAAATGTGAAACTGAAAATTTAAATAATAAAAAATCTATAAAGTGTAAATGGGTGTTAATCCCAAAGAGAAGTCATTTAGATGGGAGGAGGACTGAGAAAGGTCTCTTGATTTGGGTAAGAGCAAAGCTTTGAGTTGAAAATCTTGAAGGAAACCAGGGAAACTAGAACCATATTTTTGTTTTTCCCTATAACCCCGGTAATTACTTAGCACAGTACCTGATACTTAATAAAAGCTTAATTAATGCTTGTGACCTGACTTATAAAAAGAAAAGAGGTTTCTAAAGTTATCATATTTTTGTTATAGAAATATTCTTATCCAGATTCCTTGCATTTCAACCTCCCTTTCTTTCAAAATAAGACTTTTAATGTTATTCCGTTTTAAGATTTGAGGGGAAAAAAGTTAGTTGGAATTCCAGTAGCTTCCACATCTCCTTGCCCTTAGAAACTGAATTTTAAGGCTAAAATCTTCACTAAGTCACTGTTGAAATTCATAAAATAAAGACAGACATACTAATATGTGCCATGGGGCAATGGGGCAGAATAAATGGAAGAAAACCTATTTCAATGTAGTCTGGAAATATAGGTCCTATAGAAATGCTAAGTATGAATAGAAATAATGATGATAACACTCTTATTCCTATTTCTGACATTTGAATGACTCATCCTGGTCCTCAGGCAGTTGGATAATATCTGAAACCTTCTTTCAGGATCTCTTCCCCCAGCCCCCACTTTGGTTCTCTTTCCTTCCCTCCCCAAGATTCCTCAGGCTCAGCAGGAAATGAAACTGTCAGTTAACTAGAAGGCAGCTCATGCAGCTTCAGTCCATAGCATGTCATTCACATTGATGAGAGAAGGGAGGCTGAGCTATCAAGGGTCATGTCAATCAGACTTTTCCAGCAACACACAGGAAAATAATGTCTCCATGTCAAGGATGCACACACTTGTCATAAATACAGGTAGGTCTCCCTGTGGTATTTTCCAGCATCCATCCAAAGCATATCAGCAAGCTATCCCTCTGGGTCTTTTCTCAGAAAACCAGGAGCTTTTATTTTGTATTTCTTATTAAAACTTTCCCTTCATTTTCCCTCTCCTTCCTCTCCCTACCTATGAAGAAAGGGTGGGGATTGGAGTGTAGCTCCTATAGATTCTAATATTAATAAGACTTAAGGAAAATCAGTTTCTTTTGCTCCCAGGAAGCCAAGACAAAGAAAGTTTAATTAGAGAATGTTAGGTATGATATGTTTCCACACCATACCTACTTCTACTCTACAATATTTATACACTATAACTTTTATTTTTAAAAATTGCAAAACTTTCTGTTTAAATTTAACTTGAAAAGAGACATTTAAAGTCTTTTAGAAAATGATTTCTGTCATAAAGTGAGATTATTTTAATTCTAAACCTTATATCAATGATAAGTATAAGAATAACAATAGCTGGCATATATTTATATGCACTTTAAAGTTTGTAAAACTCCTTATATATAACTCATTTGAATCTCATAATAATCCTGTGAAGCAGCTACTGCTGTTATATTTTGCAGATGAGGAAATGGAACAAGAGAGGTTTACTCCTAGTTCAGGATCACACAATTAGTAAATTTCTGAGGCAAGATTCAAATTTAGATCCTCTTGATTCTGAGCTTTATGCTCCCTACACTTTGCTCCCTAGATGCCCAGAATATATTGATTCCTATGTTATAATGTTTGCTAAGAAGACGCAAATACTCCAATTATCTACAATCTCAATAATCTCCTTAATCCATCCATTTAAGCCTACCCATCCTATGGGACTTCTGTCCATTTGCACCTGTAAATTCATCACAGGGTATCCACCCATTCTGGAGGCCTTTCTTGCTATTGAGAAGAATTTAAGGAAGCACTTTTTCTGTGTCTACCTGTGATCTCTTGCTCTTGCTACATGCTGGGCTTATGTTACAGTTGTTCATACCCAACACATTTTTCCTCATGGAAAAAAAATGTTCATTTTTAATTTCTTAAAAACTGAAGAATTCCACGAATCACAGTCATATAGCAACATTGGTAGAGTATTGGCATAACAAGGTGCCAGCTCTCCCTTTATTTTTGGAAGAAGTCTGAGATTCTTTAAGGAACTATACAATTTCCTGAGAGCATAATAAAATGCTCTCTTTCTCCTGATGAATCAATTGTAGGGCCAACTCATATCTCAGATATACATAATGATGGGCCAGCTCTATAGATTGTCCATTAGCTGCAGGTCATAATGAGAAATAAAACTTCTTCATCCCCTATGTTTTTCTTTTGTAGACCATTAGGTCAAACTCCTATGAGCTGAAATCTTATAGGAGGTTCTACAATGTCTGTAATAGCATGTCATGCACAAAAAGCCAGGCAATGCTCCCTCCTGCTAGTAGTAATACCAATTAATTTTTTAAATTAAAAAAAGCATGGAATATAAATTCAGAGTTTTGATGAATTTCAGAATAAAATAAATATCTTATTATCCAGAAGGAATTCTTGGGCACTAGTGCATGCAGATTTCATATCAAATGATACATAGTACAGTACATAAGAAAGAACAGGGGAAATCTGAAATTAAGCTCTTTCAAAGAGTAAAGCAATGATCATGTGAAAAAAAAATCTCATTGAAAAAGGCAATCATGGGAATTTCCATTCTATGTGATTGTATTTTTTCTTGGTTTCTGCCAATTATGGGGAAAGAAGTAAGAGAAGATTCACCTCTCATAGTTCTTTGAGAGTACTCAAATATTTGTGGAATGAAGGAATAAATGAGGATTGAGTATACAGAGGAAATACTAAGGCATCATTGTTGTTCCTAGGACAAGTGAGAACTATCACATTTTAGTCTTTGGGAATTTGCCTCACCAGCTCTTCATTATAGGGTATGGGATTCGAGTTTATAAGTTTAGGTCCTTTCTTCCATAGTTGTTCTTGCGATCCCTTTCCCTGATTCACTGTCCATGGCTTTCTACCTTACCCTACTTCCAGCTTTCAAAAGGAAAGATTTATTCCTATTTGGGCCCCAAAGATGACTCCATTGTATATGGAGTCTCAGTCTTGGATACCTCACTTCCTCTGGGGGTTCATCTACTCTTACTCATTTGGATGCTCTCTTCTTTCTTCCCTTGATATGTCTTTTTGTTTTTTATTCATTTTTTAGTAACGTCTGACTGTGATTCCATTTGGGGTTTTCTTGGCAAAGATACTGGAATGGTTTGCCATTTTATTCTCTAGCTCATTTTATGGATGAGTAAATTGAGACAACAGGATTAAATGACATATCTGGAATCATAAATGTAAGTGTTTGAGGTCAGATTTGAACCCAGGAAAAGGAATCTTCTTGACTCTAAGCCCAGTGCTCTATCCACTGTACCTTCTAGCTGCCCTGTCTTTGTGGAATCCCTAATAGTGAATCTTTTGGGGTAGTTCAGTTCTCACAGATATAATCATTCCTATACCTATGTTATTAAGGTCTTTTACATTGAACCTGAGTTTTTATATATTGTTCTGTGGTGGGAAAAAGGAAATAGTTTTGGCTCTGCTACTGGGTTACTATGATACATAAAAATAGCCTCCTTCTCCCAAGGGCAAAAGATAAATTCCTCTCCTTTCCCCACCCTACAAATTAAGCTAGTTTTTCCTTAAAAGGGACTGAAACTTCTCAAGACTCACTCAGGTGGTTCAAAGGTCTAAAAGTTGCAGACCATTGATACAATTTACTTATCATGGAGTCCAAAGGAGTTGTTATGAGCTCTAAGAAGCTCTAACATTTAATGAGTGAGGAACTTCATTTAGTTGAATCAACTCAAGGCATCTTCAGTACTTTTCCTTATTGAATATCCTTCCCCTGCTATGGCTAAGCAAATCTCCTTTTGTTAATTATTGGATGACTTATTGACTGTCTCATTTTGTTTTAATATCAAATTTAAACTACCAGAGGAAGAGCCTGAGCCAGGCCTAGCTCAGAATTGTAACTTTGAACCAATCACTTAACCTCACTGGGTCCATTTTCTCATTTGTATAGTAAAAGTAATGGGATTGAATAATCTCTATTTACCATTCTTAACAAATCGACCATTCTTCTCTGTATTTGCATTACTATATGCTTCATGGCTTCTAAACCAAGACTAACTGGATCTCTAGTTTAGAACTTCCATTTCTAGAAATGCCTAATCTAATAATAATTAGAAAAATAGCTAGCATATACATACTGCTCCAAAGTAGGCAAAGCTCTTTGTATACATTATTTCAATTGATCTTTACAACAATGCTGAGGAGGTAGATATGGCAGATTTTATGATACCCATTTTACAAGTTAGAAAAGTAAGGATCAGAAAGGGCAAGGGTCTTGAGCCTGGCCATATAGCTAAAAGGTGTCAGAGGAGAGGTTTGCACTCAAATCTGCCAGTACAGGCTTATTTATATTCTATGACACTGTCCCAGGTCTCTTTCTTTTATTATAATAAGCTATAAGATTTTTCTAAAAACCTATAGAGACAGAACACCATTTTTTATCCTGTGTTAAGTATGTAACCATTTTTTGCCAACTCAGAAAGAATACTTCTGACCTTATTTTCAGCCCTTTGCTATTATCTGGGAATGAGGGAACAGGGAATCCCACAGTTTATCTTTTTCACATCCACAAATGAGGCTTAGCAATATCATCATCTTCTTTTACCTCACCTCCTTTCTTACACACATGAGAGAACTCCTTTAAAACTGACATAAAGATAAAAATTATAATATGTTGGTCTTTATGTATGAAGATAATGCCTCTGACATTTTAAAAAACCAGTGATTTTGAAATTCCACTGATTCTTCTATTCTTTCTCATCTAGTTCCTCTTATAAACAATGAATCTCTGGCTGGAGTAATTAAAATGGTATAGAGTTTGTGGCTAAGAAACAAAGAAAAGTTAACAGGCCCACATGGGAACTGAATCCATGACTTTGGGCTCATTATCACAATGCTAATGAACAAACTAGCTACAGATTATTGGGAAGGCAGCTCAGGTGAAGATGACTCCCTCAAAGCCATTAAAAAAACATACAGAAAAATAACACATTCTCCAGGTGACAAAATCCATGTGTGGCCCAGCAAAGGAATTCTCAGCCCTCATTATCTTTCTTCTCCCTTTTTTTTATGCCTTATGGGGGCTCCCAGATAATCAGCTAGAGGATCTGCATTAATGAGAGAGTATTCAATGGAGAAAGATCAAGAAATGACAATGTAGACATAAAACTTTTAACTGTAAAATTATCTGAGAACAGACTCCAACATTTCTGCAAACATTATATATTACATATATGTTATATATTAACCTCCATACAAATGTCTTATTTTATATATCTAGATGTTGTCCTCTGAATACCAAAGTTTACATATTTAAGCCACATAATGAGAAGACAAGATTCATTAGAAAAGATCCTGATATTGGAAAAGATTGAAAACAAAAGGAAAAGGGTACAGCATAAGATGAAATGGATAGATAGTTTCATGGAAAAAATGAGTATGAATCTGGGTAATGGAGGATAAAAGGATATGACATATGGCTCATGGGGTCACAAAGAATTAGGCACAACTGACCAACTAAACAAAAACAAGAAGGTGTTGTCTTCAGATGGAAATATTTTGAAGTGTTAATTTATTGTCAGAAAACTGGCATTGAAACTAACATTGTGGAATTTGGTATTTCTTTCTACAAGATGACTCTTAGCTATCTTCATCTTGTTCGCTTGTTTCAGTGGTATCCAGCTCTTCATGACCCCTTTTGGGATTTTCTTGGCTAAGATACTAGAGTGGTTTGCCATTTCCATTTCCAGTTCATTTTACAGATGAGGAAACTGAGACAGTATGACCAGGGTTACACTTATAAGTGTCTGAGGTCAGATTTGAACTCAGGAAGATGAGTCTTCCTGACTCCATTTTTATGTCATTTTCAAATCTTCCCAGTTTCTAAGTTAAAAGCTGATTTTTTATAAAGTACCATCCCTGAAGTCAGAAGGACCTGAATTCAAATCTGGTCTCAGACACTTAACACTTCCTAGTTGTGTGACCCTGGGCAAGTCATTTAACCCCAATTGCCTCAGGGGAAAAAAAAAACAATTCTCCCTCCCCTCCCCCTGCCTGCCAAGCATCAGTGCCATGAATTATTTTGAGGACCTGAAAGTTCATATGTGTCTTGCCCTTTCCAACATCAGGATTCAGATGACCCAATATGAAGTTTATTGATCACATATTATCACATAGCTATAGTTGTCCTGCAGAACTAAGTTTGACTGTCAATATTATAAAAATAGGATATGAAGGAATTCTGGGAGCTGATAGCCCTTGGGAATAGATTTATTTCCTTGTGACGTACTTTTAGGCAAAACTAGCAATTAGAAAAGATAAAGTAAAAAATGAAATACAAGGATGAACATTTTGCCAAATATACATTTCCATTAGAAAAGAAATCTATAGTGTAGTGACTCCACAGTCAGTCTGTTCTCTCCCTGAAAATCATTAATGAGCTCATTTAAGTGTTTAGAGTATAGCACCAAGTGGGACTCAGTCTTGCATAGAACACTGATCATTGCAGATGCAAGCTTAAAGCTTATTGATACTATAATGAAATCACAATGTTTCTTCCCTTTCTAATATAAAACATTGTAATCATTATTCTTATAAATTTATTATTCTCATAAATTTCTCATTATTCTCATAAACTTATTGGGCTCCTAGGTGGTACAGTGGATAGAATGCCAGGCCTGGAGTTAGGAAATTTCATTCTCTGCATTCAAATCTGGCCTCAGACACTTACTAGCCTGGGTAAGTCACTTAACTGTTTCCTTATCTGTCAAATGAGCTAGAGAAGGAAATGGTATATTTTCTTTGCCAAGAAAATGTCCAAAGGGACCCAAAGGGACCAAGACTTGGGGTTATGATTCAGTGGAAGAGGCACCCTTTTATATTGTTATTTTAGATAGATTAGTCAGTTGGATGAAGAAGAATGAAATGTTGTCCTAAACCTTACCTAAGAGCCCTACCCTTCTATAAAGCCTTTATAGGGAGTAAAATATATTATTATGATTCTAATCATAAAAATTAGGACTTTTGTTGTCACATCTCATGAGATGTGAACTGGTTTTACATTTTGCACCTATGGACTAGATTAAATACCATAAAAGAGCAAACACGTTGTTTAAAGAAAAGGCTAAATTATTTGAAATGGCAAAATACATTGCTTTTTTTCTTTCTAAAACAATCCCAATAGCTCATAATTATGTGATGTTTTGTGGTTTAGGCGAAATTCTTCAAATAATCCCATGAGGAAAACTGCATGAATATGATTCCCATTTTTATAGACATGGGACTGAGCCTCACAAAGATAAAATGCTTTATGTACAATTACTAACTATTGAGGTAGAGACTTGAACCCAAAATTGCTGAATACCAAAGTCCTGTGGTACTCTTTGATTACATCTCAGTAAACAATAAAATGAAGTGAATTGTTTCATTAAATAAGTAAAGACTTTTTATAAGGTCATAAAGTCATAGATCCAGAACTAGGAAGGATGCTAGAAGTTATCTAGTCTTATCCCTTCATTTTAAGGATAAGGAAAATGGCCCCCAAGTAAATTAGAATTAAGCCCCTCCTTCCTTTTTTTCAGGAATTCAGAAATTTATCCAAATAAAAGGACATTTGACCTTTGTTAAACCATTGTTCAGTTTTATAAATATGGTCATGATATTGAATGCTTATTAATTGGAATTCTGTAAAAAAAAGAATTCTTATTCACTTCTATCTTTATATCTATAGTATTGAAATAGTTATATTAATGATGATAACTTTAGGCTCTGTTAAAAATATGAGATGTCTTCCGATTTAAAAAATAAATGCTCATGGATTAGTTTTATTTTATTTTATTACAGTCTAATTCTTTGACAACTGTTATCTGTATATGACACCTATGGTAATTTCACATCAATGTGGGGGAAAGCTTCATGTAGAAAATTTCTAGCCTTGAAAAGCACATAGACATCAATTTATTCAACATTATAGAAATAATGGCTAATTCATCCTTATTAAAAGCTACATTACTTGTTTAAAAAACTGTACTTTTTGTTCAGTAATTTCCATCATGTCTGACTCTTTGTGACCCCATTTGGGGTTTTCTTGGCAAAGATACTAAAGTGGCTTACTATTTCCTTGTCCAGCTCATTTTACAAAAGGGGAAACTGAGGCAAACAGGGTTAAGTAACTTGCCCAGAGTCACACAGCTTGTAAGTGTCTGAGGGAGATTTGAATTCAGGAAGATGAGCCTTTCTGTCTGTAGCCCAGGTACCCTATACATTGGGCTATCTATCCCGCTTCCCCTGACAAATGGTGTAGACTATATAAAATTATGCATAGGGTTATAATTATGCATAAGTTTATAATAACTTATTATTCCATGATATGTATTCCAGAGAGCTTTTATACAGTATGAGACTCTCATCTTTGATATATAAGTAACATATATGCATGTGTATAAATGTGTAAACATGGGAAATGAAATTTAATAATAATTATTATTTGTCATTGTACAAAATTTCTAACCATCTGTGTCCAATAATTGAAAAATGTTTGAACAAACTAGTATGTCAATACAGTAAAATGCCATAATGCAATAAAGATGGATAAAGACATGTAATATAATATAAAGGAATGTGAAGAAATTTAATATAAGTAATATATAATATAAAGGAACATTAAGCCAATTTGTAAGACAAAGGAGTAGCTCTAGAGGTTGACTTAGTCTCTAGGATACCTGGGTTGAATCCCTACTGTCATATTCTGTCTATGAGACCTTGGCCAAGTAATTTAATCTCTCCTCAGTGTTCCAGGCAATTCCCCGAAACTATAAATAGTAGAAAAGGGAATTATCTGCATTAGTAGTAAAAATTCCATACTGGGAATTCTCTGTTTATACTTGGGAAATTATAAATCCTGCCTCCCCCCCCCACCAAAAGAACTAATAAATTATGAGGAAATCAGAAGCAGTAGAACAATATTCATACTAAGAGTATATCTATGTATAAGAATATATGCAGAGATATAAGGATTGATAGAAAATTCTCCCTTGATAAGTTTCACTTTTCTTTCAAACTTAAAAAAAAGTGACTGGAAATAAATCCTCTATTCTATTTTGTAAATTTTGTAGCTTTTTATAGGGGAGAGAGTGAATTTTAAATTCCTATTATAGAAAGTTATTCTGCAGTTCATTTATGTATTTGATTTTAAAATCTATACTGGAGAAACAAACCTTTTGAGGAGCATTTTGTTTTTATTGTTGATGATAAAGGACCTTTTCTGTGTTATCTTGGGAAATTCTTCTGTAGGGGCAACTAGTCTCCTTGCACTTGATAGTTTTCAAATCTAAGGCTTTTTGTTTTTGCTTTTTACACATATTCAATATTGCTTTTCATCCTTCTACACCCTTCTCTACAAGTGTTTGTTACCATTTATAATGATGATGCATACTTTTCTAAAGTATTATTCCAGCTGAAAGTTGAAAGAAAATTAAAGAACATTCTATCCTTAGAATTGAGAGGCCAGTCTGCTGTAGGGATCCCATGGCATATTTAATGAGACAAAATCCCTGAGCTAAAACTTTTTTCTCCTTAATATAGAAGGAGTTTTGTGCTGGCCAGTCTCTGCCTAGGAACAGTTGAAATGAGTTTCTATATTTTGAACTAAATTTTTCAAACTTTTGTAAAATAGATTTCCAATGCCTCTGTGCATCGTTGAAGCCTAAGTGCACTGAGGTTTAAGTTGGGAAGGGAAAAACAACAACAATAACAACAACAAAGTTTGATAATCCAAAGAGGAGCTCAGTGTGATACTGTGACATCAGGTTTTCTGTTTATCCCTAAGGCTGCTATTGCAATGACTTTAAGGTTTGATGGTGCTTTTTTTCTTTCTTTCTTTCTTTCTTTTTGTTTTTTTGTTAAAGATGCTGAGCAGCAGGCTAATGGATACACAGCAGGGTGTAAATACAGCAGAAAGCAGGGGAATCATATGCGAGTCTATTCCTCAGAGATATCCTGCTAGGATTGAGCTAACTAACCAGAGTTTCAGCCGTCTTCTCCTGGGGAACATGCTTGGATGCTTCCTTGCCCACTTAGGCTTCTTGTACTCATTTGGATCAAAATACTCTTACAGATAAATCATGACTCTTACATGATATGACCCCTTTCTTTCTCTAGAAAAATACTTTGAAAGAATAATATGGGAAAAGATCAGCTATTTTCATATAGCAAATGCCATATACCCTTAGTGTGTGAGCTTAAGGGGGGTGAAATTTTTATGTGCCCCCTAGTTTGTTGAGGAGGATTAGGCACTTCCTATTCTGTGTAGCTCTATTGTTATTATGAACTCAGTCAAAATCTACCTATAACTCCTTTTTAAAAAAAATTTTGTTTTAGATATTTTTTTCAAGAAATTTACAAGTCAGCCACCAAGATTACCAGATGGTTCATTCCTTTAAGTAATCTCTTACAAAACTAATTTATTTTGATTTGATTCTCTGTTACAATTACAGGTTAATGGAGACTGCTGTTAGAGATTGAAATTGTGTTATAGGAAAGGGGGCTAGACGGCCCAGCTGGTTCAATGGATAGAGCACCGGGCCTGGAGTCATGGAATTTTAGTTATTTTTCCAGACCCTTCATGATCCCATCAGGGCTTTCCTTGGACACTGGGGTGCTTTGCCATTTCCTTCTCTAGCTGATTTCACAGTTGAAGAACTGAGGCAAACAGGGCTAAGTGACTTGCTTAGGGTCACTTAGCTAGTAAGTGTTTGAGGTCCCATTTGAACTCAGGGAGTTGAGTCTTCATGAC